>BGNK01001203.1:68936-136436 GCA_003297005.1 Symbiodinium sp. clade A Y106 | reverse complement strand
CCCGCTGGTCAAGTGGATCCGAGACGTGACGGCCTGGTCGGACTCAGTGTGGCGGCGGTTGGTGAACGATTTAGCCGATAATTTGGGCATCCAGGACGCCATGTCGATGTGCAGCATCCTTGGTCGTTCACTGAAGAGGAGCCGGGCAAGAGTCCATCGAACAAAGATCTAGAGTCGATCTCTGATGTTGAGACCGAGTCCGACAATGATGCGGAGGACTTCATCGCGAGTCAGGGATTCTGAGCGGCCTTGGATGCACCTGCTTGCTGGTCGATGACTGGTTTAGGATTTTAAGTTTCAGAGTTTAGTTGTCAGAGCTTAGTGTCAACAGGTTGTGTTAAGGTTTAGACAGTCAGTATTGGCCCTTAGCTTCAATGCTGTGAACGGTAGCATTACTTCGGGCTCTTTGACGAGCATTTATGGATTGGACCTTGGGTTCTAGCATGTGGTGCTTAACTGGCTTAGGGTTGTAAGGTTAGGATCTGGGGCTTTAGGGGTCTAGGGTTTAGGGATTTAGGGCGTAAGGTGTCGGGCGAACTCGGCGAGTTACTATAGCTACTAGTTGTCAATCCGCCTTTTGGTCTGTAAGTCTTGTAGAGGCGCCTATACATGAATTTAGGGTTTAGGGTTTAGGGTTTGTGGGCCCTTCAATCTACAACCCAGCTTACACTGAGGCTCCCGTTTGCACTAGGGCTCTGCAGTCCTATCAGCCTGGTGCAGTCTGGTTTAGGAGTTTATGCTTCTTGTTAGGCTGGTACGTATGTGGGTTTGGGCCCTTCAAACTACAACCCAGTTTACACTAAGGCTCCACAGTCCATCAGCCGGGTACAGTCTCGTTTAGGCTTGTTGTTAGGGGTGGTATTTGGGTTTAGGGTCAAACCTATAAACCCATTGAAGGATTGCCCCTTAGTAACCCCGTCCCCCACCTAAACCACTATTTAATCAGGCATGCTAATGCAGGTATATATATATATATCAATATCAATATCAATATCAATATCAATGTCAATATCAATATCAATATCAATATCAATATATATATATATATATATATATATATATATCAATGCGCTTGAAATCAAGGTCGCGCTTCTTAAGACCCATGAACTCCTTTTCAATGGGTCTCAAGCTCCATTTATCTCTGTGAATTAAGCCCTGCCACCCTAAACTTAAACCCTAAACCCTATTCTAACTATTAAGGCCCTATTTTTTAAACCCGAAGCCCTAAAACCCTAAACCCTAAACTAGGCCCCCCAACTACCCTCTAATATACCCCAAATAGCCACTATTAAGGGCCATAAGGACTCTATTACAGGGCCCTTGGGGGGTCCTGGTAGGCCCTAAACCCTAATCCTACCTAATCCTAAACCCTGTGAGCCTGTAAAGTAGGGGCCTTAATAATGACCTATACTATTTTTGGGGGCTATAATATACCCCCCAAAACCCTATTCTAATCATTGAGGCTCCTAGATCCCCAAATCCCTTATGTAGAGCCCTTATAGACCCTTTTTGAAGGAACCCTATTCTACTTATTAAGGCCCCCCAAAGTATGCCAGACCAGCTTCATCCTCCGTGTCCATTGCGACGAAGTCGTGTTGGAAACGCCCGGCCGTAGCCTCGTGGGACGGTGGAGATCGGCCTCCTCGCGGTTTGGTGGTGTTTGAAGGGTTTAGGGGTTTAGGGTTTAGGGGCTTAGGGGTTTAGGGTGTAGGGGTTTAGGGTTTAGGGTTTAGGGTTTAGGGGTTTAGGGGTTAGGGGTTTAGGGGTTTAGGGTTTAGGATTTAGGGGTTTAGGGGTTTAGGGTTTAGGGGTTTAGGGTGTAGGGGTTTAGGGTGTAGGGGTTAGGGGTATGGGTTGAAAGTTTAGGGGTTTAGGGATTTTGGGTTTACGGTTTAGGGGTTTAAGTTTTGGTGTAGTGCAGGTATGAACGCATCGGACATGGTGCTTGTGGGTTGTACATGCCATGCACACAGGTCTTGACGCTCTGAGCATCTGGGGCATAGGATTGAAACTGTCTGAGTGGGGACATACTAGACGTAGACACGGCATTTTGCTTGACACGGAGTACGCAACAAGATGTCCGTAGATTGGTACACCCTAGAACCTAAACCCTGTACCCCAAAATCCTCAAGGCTGGAACCCTAAACTCTAAAATCCTGAAGCCCTGAACCCTAACACCCTGCGATCTCGACGCATCAAGAACTGCACTTGATACTCAATACCCTTCTCGCCTTTTGGCTTATTGCACGCTATCCCGTGAAACCCCACAAGCGTGAAGACCTGTACAACAAGATCTTCTCTCCGGGCATGGTGGGCCCCCTGAACGAGTGGCTCACAAAGGGTACTTATGCGCGGGTACATGGAGCCTTAATAAGGGAGCAGATTCCTCAAACCCTATGTTTTCGAGGCCTAAAGCCTACTAGGAGGGTCGGGGACTTAGAGTAAGGGGCAATGAGTAGACTTAACTTATACCAAACCCCAAACCCTCAACCCCAAACCCCAAACCCTAAACCCCAAACCCTAAACCCTAAACCCCAAACCCTAAACCCAAACCGCTGGGGTCGCCGAGGCCTCGAGTTCAGACCTCTTCGCGACGCCGCGGCGCTGCGACGGAAGCTGCGGGCGCTCCTGGGGGGCGCCTTCTCGAAGCGTGGATCCCGGCTGTTATTATTATTATTTATTATTTTTATTATTCTTGTATGATTATAGATTATAATTATGATTATGATTATAAGTGTGATTAATTATTATTGTTACTATTACTATTATTATTATGACTATAAGTATGGTTCTTGTTATGATTATTTATTATAGTTGTTATTGTTCTTATTGGTTTAGGGTTTTAGCATGTAATGGGTTTTAGGGTTCAGGGATCAGGGATTTGTTTTTTGGTTTACTGGGTGTAATTCGGGTTTAGAAGGGTTTAGGGTTATGTTTTGGGCTTTAGTAGGGTCTAGTAGGGTTAAGGGTTTTAGGGTACCACTTTAATTAGGGCTTTAGGGGTTTAGGGGTCCGTGAGGGCGTTTGTTTTAGGGCTTAGTAGGATGATTTAGGACCTAGGGTACTGTTTCGGGCTTAGGTGTTTTTGTTGAGGGTTTAAGTGTTCTTAATGCTTTACTACGGTTAAGGGTTTGTGTTATCACTACCCAGACCCGCGATCCAAAAAGTAGATCCCTTAATGGGGGTTCCTATAAAGTACCCTTAGTAGTATAGGGTTCCAAATCAGGGGATCTGCTTTGTAGATCCTCCCGGGGGTCTGGGTACTTCAGGGCTTTAGGGTTCACGCTTCAGGGATGCCGGTCTAGGGTTCAGGGGTTTAGGGTTTAGGGTTCAGGGTTTAGGGTTCAGGGTTTAGGGGTTTAGGGTTTAGGGGTCTAGGGTTCAGGGCTCCTGACTCTCCGAGGTTTTCTTGGAGGTTCTGTCCTTAGTAGCTGAGTGGATACACTTTACACTTTTTGGGATAATATTACCCACTATAGAACAAAAAGTGTACTACACTTTTTGGGGCTTATGAACTCAGCAACTGGGTGTCTAAAACGCTGTATAGGCTACTGGTTTAGGGCTTAGGTTGTAGGGTTTAGGCTTAGCTTTCCGTTCAAGGTTTCAGTTGTGTTCAAGCTTTTGGGGTTCGGGGTTTCAGTCCTGAGATAGTTTCATTTATAATTAGGCTCAGAGAAAGGGATTGTGGACACAGCCTGATCTGCGGACATGAGTGGCCTTCCGCTTATGATGTATTCTGATCTGTCTGCTGCCGCCATGGAGACGACATTCTGGCGGCTCCCTCGGTGGACACAGCCTGGTCTTTGGACTTTAGGGCTGTATGGTTTTGGCACGTTTTGGCCGAACATTTTTGCATGGCACATGAGATCGATAGGCCTGGCCACACGCATGCCTGCAGATCGCAGGTATGCTTGCACATACGGTCCGGGGCGCTCCGTGGCTTGAACTTACTGCTGGGTCGTCCGCGCGACGCTGCATTGGAACAATGTGCAGCACGCGCTGGGAGAGAAGAGAAGTCCAGAAGGCAACGTACCTGGGTGCCTATCCTTTGCTTTAGCGGTATTACAGCGCATTACAGTTCGGGATGCAAGCCCTAACCCGGGAATCTTACAGTACACGGCAAGCAACTGGGTTTCAACGATTGGGGCTGCTTGAGACTAAGGTAGAAGCCAGAAGTTGGAACATCATTCTCCTCATGCCCGTGAGGTAAATTATAAGGGATCCTAGCACGAATCCTCCTAAAGCCATGTTCCAACTTTATGGCTTCTACTATATGGGGTTCTCGAGGCGTCAGCTGTACACGCCGTCTCGGGCGAGAAACGTTAGCAACAATGGGATGGAAGTCCTCTGCCTGGAAACTCCCAGACCTTCCGAAATCCCTTACCCAAAGGGTCCAAGTAGTCCTTTCTTATGGTTTTTGATACCTAAAAAGGCCCGAAAGTCATATAATAAGGAGTACTTGGACCCTCTGGGTTAATTAAGGAATATACCCTAAATTATAATAGGATCCCTAATTATAAATTAGGGTATATATTCCTTAATTAAGGGATTTCGGAAGGTCTGGGCTCTACAGCCCGAAACTCAAAACAACTTCCCAACACCTAAACCCAAAAGCCCTCAACCCTATATATCGCGAAAACCCTAAACCCTACACGCTAAGCCCTTAACCGCTTAACCCTTTACCCTAAACCCAAACACACTTAGGCAAACGGCCTACAAGTGGTGGGAGGCTCACGCTGATGAGGCGAGGCACTTCTTGGTTTGTTCAAGGAATATCTCGTTTTAGGCTTTAGGGTTTGAACGGAACATGGGTACTTGGAGGGTTGGGGGACTTAGCCGGCAGGTATTTTGGGGTTCCATAAGGGTTTAGGAGTCTAATTAAGGGTTTAGGGTTTAGGGGAACTTGGGAGAGTCGGGGGACTCAGTAAGTACATGTAGGTAACAAGTAGACTTGTAAGTACCCCAAAAGGGGTCCTAATTGTTGTCCATCAGCCGTAGTTGAGCAACTGGACAATGTTGGTCAGGGCCTTGCCCTGAGCCTGAACACCATGATTCCTTGGATCCCCTATACCTACAGCGAACCCCAGAAAGTTGGAACATGGGTTTAGGAGGATTTGTGCTAGGATCCCCTATACTCTACCTTAAGGGCATGAGGATATTGATGTTCCAACTTTCTGGCTTCTACTGTATACCTTTAAACTTTTTGGGTTCTTATCCTAGTAGTAGAGTAGATAACCTTTAACCTTTTTGGGGTAGTATAATCCCTAGATACTCCTTATATTATGAAAAAGGTTAACCTTTGGTTCCCTATGATACCCGACAAGTAGGTTATAGTTTAGTAGGGACCGGAAAGTTCAACCTTCTGTTTTTGTGGCTTTTTGGGGAGTAAGATTCAGGGTTTGGGTTGATTTTCAGGGTCTGCATGTCGCCTGTTCCGCAAAGCTTTTGCTTCAGGCTCTTAGAGGCTTTAAAGCCCCAGGGTGGGTTTAGGGGGTTTAGGGGTTCCTTTGAAGGGTACTCTATAACGGTTCCTTTACGGCATCCATAGGGGTTTAGGGGTTTAGAGGTTTGGGGTAACCGCGGAACCTCAGAGCCTTACTATCATACGCAACAACAGCAAGAACAAGGTACGGCAACACAAAACAAACGCAGAAGGCACCACAAGGAGCTGTAAAAGACTGAAAACCACAAGAAGCCAAACCGCACGAAGCAAACAACTGGCAACACAAACTCCCGCACACACAACCCCTATATCCTACACCAGAATCTTAAACCCTAAACCCTAAACCGTTGTAAACCCCCAGCCCTCCAGCCTAAGTTCTATACCCGAACCCTAAATCCTAAGCCCTGCGGTCCCAGCCCGGAAACCTACACTCTTAGGGTTTAGGGTTTAAGGTCTAGGGTTTAGGGTCTAGGGTTTAGGGTTTAGGGTCTAGGGTTTAGGGTTTAAGGTCTAGGGTTTAGGGTTTAAGGTTTAGGGTTTAGGCCCTAACCTGCAAACTCTGTACACCCTAAGCCCCAAACCAAAGGAAACACAAAGCATATCTCCAAGTAAGCCCGGAGCCCTAAACCTTTTAAGCCGTAACCCCGAAATATCACAAAGGCGGTGGCTTCAACCCTATATGTAACGCCTAAAGCCCTACACCCTGACAACAAAGGAGCCCTTAAAGGAGCAGTAGAATATCCCTTATAGTAACCCCTCAAGGAACCCTGATTAAGGAACCCTATAATCCCCTTATTAGTAACCTTTCAAGGAACCCTCAAAGGAACCCTATAATACCCCTACATATAGTCGCCTTAGAAGTGCCCCAAAGACCAGACCAGGTCTGCCCTTTCGAAAGCTCAAAGCTCCGATGGATCATCGAGTCCATCCTCGGGCTGAGAAGCGGCTCGCAATGGGATTTTGCTGTTTTTGTTTGAGTGGTGGTGGGGGGGGGTGTTCGGGCTTTAGGGTTAGGGTTAGGGTTTAGGGTTTAGTAGGTGTTTTGGGGTTCATGGTGTAGGGTTTAAGTCCTTGATGTGTTTTGTGTGTTGTGCTCTCGTGTTTTAGGCTGTGGGGTTGTCATTGTAGGGCTGTTCAGAATCTAGGGTTTCGGCTCGTTACCTTGTTGGGCTGTTCAGAGCTTTAATAGGATTGCGAAAAAGTCCTCTTTAGAGTAAAGTTATGGAATATAGTTTGTGAGAGTTATACGGTTGTGTAGTTTTGTTTTGTTTTTGCAAGGGGAGGTTGGTGGTTGTGGGATCGCTGTTTCAGGTCGCTTGGGGCTTTGTAACAAGGGTTCATCGGGCTGGAGGATCGTCTGTCGTAGTGCTTTGCAGTCGAGAGTAGAGTCATTGCAATTTCAAGGTTTTGGGTTTGGAGATTGTTGTACTCATGTTGTATGTTGTTTATGATTTTATGACAGAGCTTCGGTTGAAAGCCTCAGTCTTCTAAAGGGTTTCATGTCCACCAAGCGTCAAGCTACGCGCCTTAGCTGCCTCAAACCCTAAACCCTAAACCCTAACCCTAAACCCTAAACCCTTCGCTTTCCACAACGTGGATTCCGCTAACCCAACCGGCGAGGTGGAAAAAGGCGTTCAAAAAGAACCTAGCTGCCGAATCTCAGGCATTAGTGCGGTGACACCCCAGGAGGGCAGAGAGAACGTCCTGCAGCTTGGCCTGGTATACCGACTCTGGGGTGTCGGGTAATGTAGGAACCTGATTAAGAAACCTAGGGCCTTTGAAAGGGGTCTATAAGGGTTACTATAAGAGATCTATAGGGGTACTATAGTAATGTAGGAACCTGATTAAGAAACCTAAAGGGTTACAGGCCCAGGGTTTCTTAATCAGGTTCCTACATTACGGTTGATGATATAAATTTTGCATTACCTTAAGGACCCTAAACTATGAGAATTATGGTATACCCCTCATTATGGGTAATGCAGGATTTATATCATCAACCGTAGTGCAGAATGGATGAGTACTTCTTGGGTTTGGACTATAACTGGTACTTCAGGGCTTGTATTGAGGAAAGCTGTTGTTTACAGCTTTCCGGAAACCCTATGTAGGCTACGATCCCTATTATAATTTCAGGTATATTCTTTACTTAAGGGATATTAGTATTAGAACCCCCTAAACCCTGAACCCTATAGATCCCTTTGTATGGGGGGGGACAGGTTTATTCAGAGTTCCCCGTATACAGAAACCAGATCGAGTTTGCACCAGCTAGGTACTTGGGATCAGTTTATGTGTGTAGTTCATGAGGGATCTTCTCCTGATACAACAGATGAACGCCACATACGCGATTCAGTGGGCTTAGCGCATTGGGTGGCGATAATCGCAGCAAAATGCTGGGAAACTAGCTGCAGGAAGCTGCATGCAAGTAGTGCTACCATCTGTTTCAGTCACAACACTGGGTTGAGGTCAGACACGCCTTCACTTCTACCCTAGGCTTGTTTCTTAAGGCTTCCGCACGAAAGCATAAACCCAAACCCTGCATCATTAGCACTTGCCAGTGCCCATAGCTTGTGAAGAGCAGGTGGGGCTTAGTAACTACTGATTTTAGAGACTTATAATAAGTACCATAACCCCAATTAGGATTCCTGTTAGGGTACCTATATCTCTACCTATACTACCTACTTACTAACTCCCCTACCCTCCATTATAGAACCCTTATAGATCCCTTTAAGGAGCCCTTTTTGGGAGCCCTACTTACTAAGTCCCCCGACCCTCCAAGTATCTTGTGAAGAGCAGGTGGGGCTTCTTGCATGCCCGGAGGCCAGCAGTGCGATTGCCACGTTGGGTTCTAGGTTGGGTGCAGACTTCGTCGCCCTGAGGCCCAAAGGAACTCAACATTAAAGAACTCTGCTTCTTTGGGGATTCTTGGGCTTCTTCTTAGGATTTCTTCCATATGGTCTTATGAGAAAGGGTATTCGGGGTTCAGGTATATCAGGCACTTTCGTGAATGCCATCCTGCGGTTGTTCTCCCCCGCCCAAGATACGTTTCTCGGGCAAACACCACAACCCTCAACCCGAAGCACGCAACCCTTACAGAGGTCCCCAAACGGCCCAAACGTACCAAGGAGCAAATCTTTTAAGCTCAAAGAGTATACGATTTCAGTAAGTTTGCCCTTGTTGTTAAATTGCGCAGACCTTGCTGCTGGGTATTCATGCAGGCCCTGTAGCTGACAGCTAAACGCGCAAAGGACTCGTATCCTTCCGGTATAAGCTCTCGGCCCTAACCATATTCTTAGTTGCTTTGGGCCTCCATATTCACGAGTTCTGCTTATAAATGGGAGCAGGTACACCCGAACCGTAAACTCTAAAGCCTTCATACTGATGCCTCAGCCCTAAAACCTGCAACTCTAAACCCTGAAGACCTAAATGGGAGTTTCCGAAAATAGGGGACCCCAATATAGTACCTTAAATAGTAGGATCCTTGTTATGAGGACCCCAACATAACGTACCCCTAATTTTTGGAAACCCCCCAAATGCGCATTGATTTCCGGCCTCCACTTCTAACCCCGAAACAACAGGAAGCCAGAGATGTTCAACCCACCACCCTCGACTTGTCAGCCTCAGGGTCCAGGTATCCATGATGTTACCCTTACCTGAACCTACCAGAACCTACATGGGAGTTTCCCAAAATAGGGGATCCAAATATCGTACCTTAAATAGTAGGGTCCTCATTATAAGGACCCCCAAAATACGTTACCCCTAATTTTCGGAAACTCCCACATTGTTTGTAGGGTCCCTGTAAATTCCAGAGCGGGGTTTCATCGAAAGAGTAGGTTGTGGTACGGCTGATGGACAAAATCCTGCATGACCCATAATAAGGAATATACCATAATTCCCATAGTTTAGGGTCCTTAAGGTAGTGCAGGATTTTGTCCATCAACCGTAGTTCAAGGCTTAGGAATGAGTTTAAGGTAAGGCTCTACGGAACTCTAAGGCCTTTGAACTTTGGGCGCCCCAAGAACATACTATTTACGGGTTTGGGGCTATTTCGAACCTTGGGGCGTTAATATTTAGGGCTAGGGTTTAGGTTTGGGGTCGGCGGTTTTGGGCTAGGTTTGAGGACGATGATATGCGTGGGGTAGCAAGAATCGGGTGAATCATATTTGTTGTTTTTGAACCCTTCGGCGCTTCGGGTAAGCTGGCAAACAGGTTGCGGCCAGAATGCTTCCACTTCTGGGAGGACGAGGCAGGCAAGAGATTCAGAGATTTACAAGCTAAACTAGGCTAAATCCCTGTCGTCAATAAAAGGGCATGAATGGTTAGATCAAGGTTTGGGAATATTGTGTTGCTGAATGTACTTACAGGGAGAATGTAATTTAAGCGGATAGAAATACTAATTATTTCGTCGCCCTTTAGAGAATCAACAGAGTCCGGCATTTTGTGGGCTGAGTTGTGTGCTCAGTGTGTGAGGGTATGGATAAGGGTGTTCACTAGATCCGTGCTGTTACTAGTCAGTTTTCATATTCTTGAGGTATGGGGCTAACGGTGTACCTGATCCCTACACCCTAAACCTCCTGCCATAATACAACAGACATTCCCGAAACGCCGAACCGGTAACCCCCAAATCAGAAAAAAAGTTAATCAACACTCCGAAACCCCTAAACCCGAATACCTGACTAAACCCTTCCACACCAAAACCCCGAAGCCCTAAACCCCTAAACGCGCAACCCTGACCCCTAAACTCCGAACCCCAAACCCTCAAACCCCAACCACTGAATTCCTAAACCCCAAACCCTGAACCCCTGAACCGTAAACCAGAACAACTAAATGGGAGTTTCCGAAAATAGGGGACCCAAATACAGTACCCTAAATAGTAGGATCCTATATAAAAAAAGAAGTAGCCCCAAAATAAGGTACCCCTAATTGTCGGAACTCCCAAATGAGCCTTAAACCCCTGAACCCCAACCTAGTAGTAGAGTAGATAACCTTTCAAAGGTTAACCTTTGGTTCCCCATGATACCCGACAAGTAGGCCAAATCATACCAAACCCAAAGTTGCTAAACTCCATAACCCGAACGCCCCAACACCCTAAATGTGCAGAATGAAAGTCCCAACGCACGTGCAACAAAAAAGGAAGTCTAAGCTAAGCCAGAACAGCCAAAAAAACACCCAACCCCCTGAACCCCCATCCCACCCCCTAAACTAAACCTGAAACCCCTAAACCCCTAAACCCTATGAACCCTATGAACCCTAGCCCCGAACAACGGAAAACAAAGAAACCCTTCCTTGCTCTCAGCGCCTTGGGGTTCGCGTCGTCGGCGTCGCCGCGCCGCCCCAGAGCGAGGAAGAAGCGGAACTGCAGGCTGGACAGGGTTTTGCAACTATTACCCCCATGGTCCAAAGGACCCAACAATTAGGTACTCGGTTTTAGGCTAGTAGTTATGCAGGTTAGGATTTTGGAGGGGATATGATTATTAGGTGCTTGGACCCTTGGGGTTAACACGATGAAGTTTCGTAAATGAGTGGAGCGAGGCCAGACCGCTAAGTCCGTCTAGAACCCCGCGGCCCCAAAAAACCCTAACTTTTCATTAGGGACCCAAAAAGCACATAAGCATAAGCATTGTATAGGCATATCCTTACCTTCTTGGGCTTCATTATAAGGGGGTTTATATGGGATCTCCCTATCCTTATTTTTGCTTATGTGCTTTTTGGGGGGCCCTATTTCAGGGTTCCTTCTTCAGGCACCTTGATACAATTGCTTAAAACTTATTGGCTGTAAACTAAGCTTTTCAACTTTTGGGGCTCTTATAAGGTAGTCGATTCTGAAAGTTTCAACTTTTATTCCCTTGGGTTTTGGGCCAGTGAGAAAAAGGCAGGGTTTCTTGGCCTACAGGAAGCCCAAACCCTAAGCGTAGAAGGGAATCGGAGGTTCAGGGTTTCGTTTTTTCTGGGTGCTTAGAGCACTTGGAAGGTTTTTGGGTTTTAGGGTTCCTGAAGGATACTTTAAGGGTCCACTTGCTTAAGAAGATAGGGAGGTTAGAGGTCTTGATGAAACCCTAAACCCGAAATCTAAGCCCTGAGTCTTATACACTTGCACGAAATCCTGAACGAATTCAATTTGGAGGCAAACTATATGGGTAGTTATTAAAATTATGGTCCCTTTTTGGGGTACCCTAAATAATAGGTGCCGTACTATAGTAAGGACCCAAAAAGGGACCATAATTTTGACAACCACCCATATGGCTTGGTCTCGTCGCGAAGGAGCATGCACGGCAGAGCGGCTCAGTCTCATGATGTCAGAGGATGGTTCAATGTGGCTGGCTGTGGAAACCCAGACCTTCCAAAATCCCTTAGTTAAGGAATATAATTAAATCATATTAGGGATCCTATTGTGCTTTAGGGTATAATCCTTAATTAAGGGATTTTGGAAGGTCTGGGAATGTGGCTGGCTGTGGAAAGTCGGGCCAGAGAGCTCAACATAGACTTCATGGGCATTCTGCTGTATTGGCTTGCATACAATGCCTTAGTAGCTGAGTGGATACACTTTACACTTTTTGGGATAATATGAACCACTATAAAACTAAAAGTGTAGACTTTTTGGGGCTTATGAACTCAGCAACCAAGTATTGGCTTGCGTACAATGCCAACGTCAGGTGCCGAGTCCTGAGCCTTTTGCAAACTCGGGCGTGCCATGGGAGGATCTTTCCACAGCGTGCAAATCGTCGTGGAAGGAAACTTTGGATGCATTGGCAGAGTTAGACCACAGTGAGTCATCGAAAATGTCCTCCAAACTAAGATATCTTTTTTGGGGGGCTAAGCCATGACAGCGCAATCGACGGAGACGAGATCGCACTTGGTGTTGCCAGGGATTCAAGTGGAATGGTTCTAGCTGGACGGCTCATGTCAAAGACCACAACTCCACAATTCATACAGAACTGTGACTCTGTCCCTTGCATCATGCACCGTGTGAACATATTGGATTACTCTACTGGGAACCCTGAGGGAACTCCCGAAGCATCCAACGCATACTTGCTTAAGCTTGCAAGGGCATGGCAAGAATCACCCTCAACCATTCCATTGAGGAAGATAATAGCAGAAGCCGCCCTAAATCCCCATAATATAGGGGCCTAAATAATTACCTATACTATTTTGGTGGTTCCTTATCACATTTATTATAGTATAATCTACCCCAAACCCTACTCTAAATAGTAAGGCCCCTGTATCCTTAGATCCTTATAGTACCCTTACAGTATCCCTTAAAGGAACCCTAAAAAGGAACCTTAAGGAACCCTTTAAAGGAACCCAATTCTAAGTATTATGGCCCCTGTATTACGCCCTCAACTCCCAGAAGCTCTTGAGCCTCCACCGTGTTAACGGACCGGTTTAGGGTGTTAGCGTCCCTAAACTTAAATCCCCACTGCCCAATGTTTACCTGAACCCTAAGGAGCCTTCATTTTTAGGGCTCCTTATTATGATTTCTTTATATGAGTCCTTAAAAAGGTAAGTTATTTGGGGTTAAGGTAAACTTTTTGGGTTCCTATAGTTTAGTAGGGATCGGAAAGTTCAACCTGTTATTTTGGGGGAGTAAGTAAAGCCCTTGAGAGGCCGAAGCCTCTCCGGTTCAGGGTTAGGGTTTAGGGCTTTAGCGTTTTACTGGTTTAGGGTTTAGGCATTTACGGGTTTTGGGTTTTAGCGGTTTGGGGTTCCGGATCCTCAAAGCCCCTTCTACACCCAAAGACCCTAATCTTTAAAAACCCTAAACCCCAAACCCTAAACCCCTAAACCCTAAACCCTAAAATCACCTGAGGCCCTCAATGCTCGAGCTTCAATCCGTTGGTCTTCTTAAACCCTAAGCCAACACACCCTCAACCCATGAGCCTGAAGGGTTTCGGGTTGGGGGTTTGGGGTTTTGGGTTTTGGGTTTAGGGGTTCAGGGGTTTAGGGGTTCAGGGCCTATATGGTTAGGGGAACGACCCCTAAACTCGCAACCCTCTGCAGGTGTGCTCTGATGCCTCTTGTCCGCATCTGCAAAAGCGAGCGATGGAACCGTACTTGGAGGGTCGGGGGACTTAGTAACTAGTTATTTTAGAGACTTATAAGTACCATAGCCCCAATTAGTGGCCCTTTTAGGGTACTTATAACTCTACTTATTACCTACTTACTAAGTCCCCCGACCCTCCAAGTAGGCGAGGGCTTAGAAGATTTGTTCGGGCTCCAGGGCTGAGATTTCAGTTCATGGGTTTAGGGTGTTGAAAGTTGGGGTTTTGTACTGAGCTTCAAGGTGTGTCAGTGTTATCGTATTAGTATAAGTAGGTACTTCAAGAAGTAGGGATCGACTGGTTATGGATGGTGATGACTTAGGTCAGTAGTTAGTGGAGTATAGGGCCATCAGATACTTGGAACCTCTTTACGCTCCTTACGCTCCTTTGTGAGTCGGTGAATGGTTGAATGCGCTGCCCGGCAGCGCTTGGCTGCTGTAGCCCAAAGCACGGGACCTGGAACGATATGGCAAGGACTTTAGGTCCCCAATGCCGAACCTTTAAACGTTTTGGGTTCATTATAGTTTAGTAGGAATCGGAAAGTCCAACCTATTATTTTTAGTGGCTTTTTTTTTTGGGGGGGGGGGTAAGAGGAGCTCTTCAGGTTTGGGTTTAGGGTTTTTTAGGGTTCCTTCATATGATCTCTTTATACAAGTCATAAAAGGTAGGTTATTTGGGGAGTTAGGTATGCGTTACATTAAACAGGGTTCCTTCATGTGATTTAAGCTTTCTTTACCCACAAACAAGCTAGCGTTTTAAGGGTTCATATGAGGCAATCACGACAAGGAGCCATGCCAAAGATAGGTGTCAGAGGTTCCTTGGTTGATGGATATTGGGCTTTGTGGAAACACACTCGCGCCCTCAACTCTAAGCCGCACGCTACACCCCTTACAGTAGTAAAGCCGAAACCAATAGCCCACAAACGCGACCTTCACCCTACGTAATCTACCTTTTTAAGGACTTATATAAGGAAATCATAACAAGGAGCCCGCAAAAGGTAGGTTCCGTAGGGTCCAGGTAGAGTCCTGAAAGCCCTGAACCCTAAACCCGTCAAGGCCATGATCGCGCAGGTTCCTCAACGAGACTTGACCTTGGGCGAGTAGCTTGGACCTGGGGTGTAGGGTTCTTGGCTTTGGGGCCCCAGTTGAGGTCGTGCTGCGATGTCTTCCTTGGGGTGTGGGTGGGTCGTTGTACCGTTGGGTTGTGAGAGTGGACATCACACTTGGTTTAAGCAATTCCTTGACGAGCCCCAGTTTCAGCGCACCTCGGCAAGCAAGCTGGTTGTCAACATCATGAACCCAAAACCCTCCACCCGAATCCCAAATAGATAGGCCCCTTCTTCCTTGCGCCGCGGCTCCTAAACCCCCGGACAGATGCTAAACCCGTAGCCCCGATTTCTACACCCGAGAACCCCAAACCCTAAATCCCTAAAGCTCTAAAGCCCAAGCCCTAAATCCTGAGGAGTCAACGGAATGCATACTCTAAGGGTCGGGGAACCTAATAAGTAAGGAGGTAGTAGGTAGCCTTATAAGCACCCTGAATGGGATCCTAGTTGGGGTTATGATACGTATAAGTGTGTAAAGACAAACTAGTTACTAAGTCCCCCTAAACCCTCATTCAAATCCCAAACCGTAAGTATTCCCAAAACCCGGAGCTGTAAACCCGACACCCTACACCCTGCAAGGTATTTCATGCCTTCCAGCATGAATTGGCTCGCTCTCTTCAACTCGGACATCATAGGCTTGTGAATCGGTACTACGTATGTTATATATATATATATATATATTCCGTTTAATTATTTATTCATTGTACAATGTACACATATATGCATATGTATAGGTTTGCTCGAGTTTCTTTCAGGGTTCTTTAAGGGTTTTTTGGTTCTATAAGGGTCAATTTGTTTAACGGTTCGTTAAAGTAAAGGTTGTCGAAGGGTGATTTTTGGTGTTGTTAAGGCTTCTATAAGGTTGCTATAGGGGTTGAGGGGGAACAATTACCGACACTCGTCCAGAGGGCGCCTACTTGTAATTAGTACAGTATGACCCCAAACCCTGATCTAATTGTGAAAGCACTGAGCGAGGCTAAACCCTACGCAGGGACTCGAAAACCTTTCAAGTAAGCAATGTTCCTGAAGCTTACCGGGTTTTCCGATGCCAACAGGTATTTCAGGTCAGGGTTTTCGGAGGTTCGTGGCAGCTTGAATTCGGGGTTGATGTCCGGAAGCAATGGGCGAGGAAGACCTAGCCTAAGCCCTTCATTTGAAAACCTGTCATGACTCATGTGCCAGGGAACCTTTGTAGAAACAAACTTATTACAAACCGTAGTGTTTAGTATCCTATAAACTCGTACAAGACCTACCACCAACCTAATTACTTGGAATTGCCTGGAGGTTCTGGGTGCCTATAATGCAACTACAAGTGTATTTTTGACCGAAGTAAAAGTCCCCCTAAGTCAGGTACCTACGTAGTTACAGCTGCAGCCTCTTTTGCGTACGTAGTCCCTATATAGGTGCTTTAGGGCCAAAGTATATACTATATAGATACATGGACCCTTAGGGAATGTCGCAGGACTCGCATGTAACTCCGAGCCCAGCACCAGTGGGGTCGGATTAAGTAGGTTATTAGTAGGGTAACCCATGGTTTCGGGTTTGGGTTAAGGAGCCCATAATCTAACCTTTGAAGGAACAGCGAGACCCCAAGCATCCTTGAATCACAAAACAACCCTAAATCGTAAATCCTCCAAAACAACACACACACACACACAAACACACACACACACACCAACCACAACCGAAAACGCAGCGACACAAAAAAAAACACAAAACACTATGAACCCTACCCTAAACCCGACGAACACGTCCTGAAGCGAGAGGCCAACCCGGTGCCAACCCGGGCAAAGTTGCAAAGCTGCTTAGTGCTGCGAGAGAATGGGGTCCCTCACAGGCCTGGTTCAGGGTTCAGGGTGTAATATAGGGGCGTTTCACAAAATAGGGGCCTTTGCAAGGTTTTTGCGCTTTATTCGATGGCTGGCTTTGGGTTTTGTCGGATGGCGGCCTCAAGCTTTACCAGGTTCCTGAGTAGTACCCCTTTTAAAGGCTTCCTTAAAGGGTTCTATAAGGAATCCTTTGAGGGATTCTCTAAGGGATCTGTCGGGGTTTAGGGTCTACCAGGTTCCTGAGTAGTACCCTTTTGCCCTTTTTATGTTTAGCGTTCTCTTATTAAAACAGAATAGTAGGACGAAGGGTATCCTTATAAGGGGCTACTCAGGAACCTAGTTCAAACTGTTCTTTGTTGGGTAACATTTTACATTTTTATGGGTACTTAAAGCCAAAAAGGAATACAAATTGAAATTTTTAATCCTATCCCAACCATGAACTAGTGTTTAAGACTGGTGTGAGTTTCGGAGGTAAGGTTACATGAATGTCCTTGAAGTACACACGGCCTAGCCAACGTACAACACAGACAGAAGCAAACGCATCTTCGGTTTCGTGTGCTTGACCAAACTTGCCCCTGACTTATATGGGAGTTTCCGAAAATTGGGGTACCTTATTTTGGGGTCCTTGTAATAAGGATCCCACTATTTAGCGTACCGTATTAGGGTCCCCTATTTTCGGAAACCCCCATATAGAGGTCGGAAGTATAAGGCCTATTTTTCCTGAGGATTATTTCATACCTGCATAATCAAGTAAACTATACCATTCACCAGTGTTGCATGAGTTTAGGGACCCGCGGCTCTACCGGGGCTGCACTACTACTACTGTCCGCAGAAGAAGAATAAACTATACAGAATCCCAGAACCTTAGTTGAATGATTAAGGCCGCGGTTTACTAGAAGGACTTTTCTAAGCCACATTCCATATAGCAAACCCTTGAAGGAACCCTCAGAGGAAGCCTGCAGAGGAACCCCAGCATGGTGGCCTTGTGATCAGGACGGCTGGCAGCAGCAGGATCGGTCTTGGAACTGCGCCTGGCACTCAGCTGAACTCAGCGTTTTGGGTTTCGGGTTTTGGGTTCAGGCTTGGGGGTTTAGGGTTGTGGTTGTTAGGGCGTTAGGGTTAGGGTTGAGGGCTCCGTTCAGGCCTACGGGTAATATAGATGCCTAAGCAATTAGTGACTACTGCTCCTTGGGGTTGTTTTATTGTTGTTCGATAATATATATATATATATATATATATTCATATTCTCAGTCCATACTGCAACATATCCCCCCAGATGCTATTCTACCTATTAAAGCTCCACATTTAGTGTCGCAGCGATAGCAGAAATAGGGTTGCGGGCTGAATTGGATAGGGGTCTTAGTGATCGACATGTCGTCCTGGGTTAAGGCGAAGATAGACGTAAGTGAAGCATTGAACCCGCCCTAAGCCATACATCCCGGAGGCAGGTATTCCTCCGCGAGACATACCAAGGGAACCAGAACGAGCTAGCAACCAACGGAGGAATAGGGTTTAGGGTTTAGGGTGAATAGACATGGGCAGGTTCCTCCTGTGGGAGCACTGAGGGGCAGAATGAGTGGCTGTTGAGCCCAAGAAGCAGGTTGTTCCAAGCTGGGCTATTAATAGACATGGGCAGGTTCCTCCTGTAGGAGCAATGAGGGGCAGAATGAGTGGCTGTTAAGCCCAAGAAGCAGGTTGTTCCAAGCTGGGCTATTTATTGATATCTGCCGTGCACAGCCCAGCGTTAGGAGTTTTTATGGCGTGTGCAGATTGGAAACTGGCCGACAGGTGTTTGATATTCACCGTTTTTGAATCCTTTCTTGATCATATGGGCTTATGTTTTTATCGGTTGTTTAGGGTTTAGGGTTTAGGGTTTTAACTTAGAATCTATTGATTTGCCGAGGTCTGGGGCCCAGGGTCAACCTTCTACGGTTGATGGACAAAATCCTGCATGACCCTAAGGACCCTAAACTATGGGAATTATGGTATATTCCTTATAATGGGCAATGCAGGATTTTGTCCATCAACAGTAGTGTCTTTGCTCCTTCTTTGCCTGTTCTCCTTGCCCCCTACAAGTACACAACTAACCCGAAGGCTCCAAGTACTCAATGAGCATATAAGCTCCCAGATACTAGCCTACATAACTGGGCGAGTAACCCTCCTCAGCTAGAGTCGATGTCGATCTGGACCTTGTATCGGACCACACCATTTTTGTATCGGACCAAACCATAAATATGTCGTAATCACCCAGAACCCAGTTTCAGATACGATAGAAAGTTGATACTGCAATGACAACAACCAACCCTACCCAATGATTGATATATGCAAAACAAGCCTAGCTTTCTGTCCCCAGTGTCTGGAGCTAGCAGTGGGCTTCCAAGAACGACTCAAATACCTCGTTGAGGTGGATAAGAAGAACTTTTTTGGACGGACGACGCTGGAGCAGGGTCGTGTGATATGGGCGTTGGCAAGGTTTCCTGGCGCTGTTTTGCTCTTTTGCGGGCCGGGCCATAAACTCTGCCTAATTTGCCCGGGGGGGGGAGGGGGTTCAAGAGTACATCTTCTCTCACTAAAACTAACCTAGACCCTGAACTCCAATTAACCCAATCATGAGGTCTGCCCGAAACCTTAAACTTAGATCCCCAATGCCCAACCTTTAAACTTTTCGGGTTCTTATAGTTTAGTAGGAATCGGAATTTTATTGTTGTGGCTTATTGCGGGAGTAAGTAACCATTCAGCGTTTAGGGTCTACTTGGAGGTTCATGGGTAGTTATAAGTGGGGTTATAAGTAGGATAACTATAGTTATAAGCCATGTTAGGGGGCTTATAACCCCCCCTTATGACTACCCATGAACCTCCAAGAAAAAAAAGAATCCCTATAGATCCCTTTAAAGGGACCCTTAAAGGAACCCTTATTATAACTACCCATGAACCTCCGCGCCTTTGAGTCGACATATCGAATCCTGTGACCCCAAACCCTGCAAAATAGTAGGCTACTACCCCTTAATTACAGGGTAGAACCCTTAAACCGTTAGGTTTTTGGATTCCCAGGTAAATCCTAAACACAAACTTTAAACTTCAGAATTCTGAAGTTTCTTAATATTGTTCCTATATGTGCCCATACACATGTTAAACCCCAAATTGAACGCAAAACACAGCACAACCCATCCAGTAAGGTGTAGGTTCCGGTATTGAAACCCATGGCACAGATTCAGATGGCTGGGTATCGGCAGAACTGGTTTTTGAGTTTCAGGGTCCGGGGTGGGAAGCTGAGACAAGCCATATCCCAAAGGGTACTAAGTACCACATAGTACAGCGTCGTTTTCCTATTTCATGGAAGATTCTGAAGCCATATTTACGATGGGACAACCATCTAGGTCTGAAAGACTTTATGTATGCGCAACGGCAGCTTTATGACCACATGTATTTGTATGCGCCTCCTCGTATTTTATTTTATTTCACACGATTCAGCATTATTTTGCACTCTTTCTCTCGCATTCAGCAGTATTTGGTGCTATTGTAGAAGAACTAATTGCTTAGCACCATGCTTGGCACTATTTAGCACTATTTATATTATTAGTTCAAGCAACAGGGCTTCCTCTTAAACTAAATCTCTGATAGTAATAACAGGCGTCCCCCGCGTGCAGCATCTTTGTTGTACTGTACCGAAGCGCGACACTCATTGCAGACTGCCGCAAGTTAAGCCCTGCACTTCCCAGTCCCCACAACTGCCCATGTTTCTTAGGTTTGCCCTTTCTACCAAGCTGCTCACTAAGCAATTCCCGGAATCAGTTAGCCAAATCAGAAGTCAAAACCTATGTCGGCATGTAGATGCCTTGCGTCATCAAAAAGTTAAGCAGCTAGCATGATAATATGTAAAAACATCGTGTGTGCACACACACATGTATATATAGATGTATGTAAGCATGTATATCCTTGTATGTATGTACGTATGTATGTATGTATGTATGCATGTATGTATGCATGCATGTATGTATGGTATGTACGTATGTATGTATGCATGCTTGCATGCACGCACGCAAACAAGCTTGCATGCATGCATGGGTGCATGTATGCATGTGTGTATGTGTGTATGCATGCATGCGTGCATGCATAGATGGCATAGATGTATATGTGTGTGTGTGCGTGCATGCATGTATGCATGTGTGAACGTATGCAGGCACGCATGTATGTATGTATGTATGTATTTTATGTATGCATCTATATCTATACCTGTTTCTATATCTGTATCTACATCTATATCTGTACCTATATATGTTTCTATTTCTCTATCGCTATATCTTTATCTGTATCTATATCTGTATCTATATCTATATGCATATCTGTATCCATATCTACTTCTAAATCTAGCTCTGTAACTGTATCTATATATGTATTTCTGCCGTATTTCTGTATGTGCATATGTATATCTGTATATATATATATATATGCATACACACACACACACATATATATATATATATATATATATATTTGTTGCATACGTCATGGACTTTACATTTATTTGCTCAATGTTTCTGCCTTTTATACAGACAGAGCGAGCGGGAGGCTAACTATATGCCTTTATTTCGATCCTCCAAGCACTCGCCGCCAGGTCCGATGAAGCCTGAGGCATTCGTGTCGTGTCAGATCGTCTAGTTAGGGATTAGGGCAGAGGCTGAGGTTCGAATGTGAGGTTTAGGGTTTAGGGTTATTCAGGGTGTGGAGTTCTATCTAGGTTTTTGGGGCAACGGGTGTAGGTTTCGAGGAGTGGTGGGTGTTTAAAGTTTAAAGTTTAGGGTTCAGGACTGTATGGTCACCGGGCTTTATGCAGCTGATTGGCGTGTAGGACAGCTTGCCTGCTATTTTTTGATGCTGTGAACCTTTTAACTGTTCACTGTACAGTGGCTCCAGCCAAAGGCAAGTTGAGTCAGAGGCCCCAAATTGTCAACCCCATACCGAAACCCTAAACCCGACATCCCCAAAAAACAAACCCAGTACACAACACCGACCCTGGACCCCTGACGATTTGGGGGCGTAGGGTTCAGGGTTTGCTGTGTTTTAGGGTTGCGGGAGCTGATGTCTATCTTACACGAAGGTTCCAAGTATCTACTCATAGCCAGCTCGGTAACATCAACCTACAGCGACTTGTGTCGTGAAATAACCCAAGTGTCTCATCACAAGGTATTTGCACCATGAGGGCTGCATCCTGCACCCTAAAACATTACACCTCGAATCAACAAGCCATGAGCCCAGCACCCTACATCAAGCCACATACTGACAGGCCCTACTTGGAGGGTCGGGGGACTTAGTAAGTAGGTAATAAGTAGACTTATAAGTACCCTAAAAGGGCCCCCTAATTGGGGTTATGGAACTTATAAGTCTCCAAAATAACTAGTTACTAAGTCTCCGGACCCTCCAAGTAACCTCTAGAGCCAGCATCTCTCAGCCCGCATGGGCAGGATCGGCGAACTCAGGCGTCCGTAATAATTGAACCTCAAACGGTATTCCTGTCTCTGACCTTTGCCACAAGCTGGCCCCAGACATTTCCGGGACGTAAGGTACAGCCTGCAGGCGTTTTTCCGGTGTAGTATAGAAGCTTAGACGACTAACTACCACTTGTAATCTATATGGTGCCATGTTACATATGTACACACAGACTATAGATTATTACGTCCCCCATATTGTCACCCTGTGTTAGTCTTGGCTTACAGCTGCAATTAAGCATCTCCAAAGCATCTGCAGTAGCTCACCTTGGCCTTGGATTCCGCTTGACAAAGCCTATCTACCCCCGCACTCCAAATAGCCGAAACTTAGACTTTAGACCCCGAAGTAGGTACTATTTGTATACTTACTTGGATCCCTAGAGCCACTAAACCCTAAACCCTAAACCGTGCCAGTAGAATGCCTGAACAGGTCATAAAGACCTCCTAAAGCCTACACCCCTGAACCCTAGCTGGAGCCCAAATGGCCTGCTTGTTCGGGTTCCTTGCTATGCTTTCTTTACACAAGTCGTTAGGGTTTAGGGTTTAGGATTTCCTTATATAAGTGCTTGAAAAGGTAGGGTATTCGGGGTTAAGGTAATTCCTAAACCAGGCTGCACCTCTCGGTGCCCACTGGTGGCCTACAAGGGGCCACAGAATCATGTGCACGCAAGAGTGAAGGCGATAATATGGTGTTTTTTTTCCTTCTTGGGCGTAACAGGATCTGATCTACGAATATTTTTCAGATGCTTTCAAGGGCCAAAGAGAGCATGATAGTGTTCATTTTGGACCTAGGCCTTAAGCTTGTTTTGCAATAGACTATCTGTGTTTTCGTGCTGTGAAGCAAAGGAAAAGCATGGTACATCCGTAGTTGTGGGTTTATGCAGAAGGAAGCAGACAACTCTGCAACTGGAGATTGATGATCTTTTTCATATATGGGGGCTTTAATTCCTAGAATAGGGTTTTGGGGTATAGTATCCCTAACCCCTAAACCTCAGAAACCTAAACCCTAAAGTTATGGATGTTCCGCAACTTCCAGACGAACTTGCAGAGCCCGCAGAAATACGAATCTCTGCTGGCTCGCATACTTGGATGAATAGGTACATTGTTGCTAGGATCAGGGATCAGTGACCCAAGGACGTGATACTTGTGGATTCACCTTCACTCCGTCTGTCATTGTGTGGCAGCTTATCGCAACAGGTCGATGTTTTTCCAAAGTTGTGAAGATTCCGGTTGGCCAACATCTGATCCGCAAGACGGCGAGCCAGAGCTGGAAGCACCGGGTTCTGACTTCTGGGCTTAGGGTTTAGAGTTTGGGTTCTGGGCTTAGGGTTTTGGGTTTAGGGCTTAAGGTCTAGAGTTGAGTTTTTGGGTTCTGTGTGAAAGGGTCAGAGCTTAGGCTGTGAGTTAGCCATAAACCCGAGCTACCGGGCTTCAAGCATGCTGGGGATTGCTCTCTGTGAAAGTCCTGATAAAGGGTTTCTTTACAGGTCAGTGGAAGGGTGTTGATAGGGTTCATGATGCGACTTAAACGGTTTCTATGCCGTCGCTGTATTTCCTCGAGGGTTCAAGTAAGCAACATTGGGTTTTAGGTCGCAAGAATTGTATGTACTACTTTCAACGGGAGCACGCTGATTTTGAGCAACCCCGATGCATGCAACCTGCAAGGTAGGCTTTAGGATAATGCAGCAGCGTCGGGATGCAGCGGCAAGAAAAGACCGTGCGAGCTGCAATCGCCTGAGGCTATGAGTGTGTGGGATGAGCCTAGGATATGGGGGTTGGGGTTGAGGGCTTCTGGCTGGTTTAAGTTTCCTGCTGGGGATGGCGACTACTTCCCATGTGCCCCCCCCCCCCCCCCCCNCCCCCCCCCCCCCCACGCCGTGCGAAACCCTAAACCCGACACATCTGAGCACGAATCTTAGTTTCACGCCTAAGCCTTGAAACTGAAGGCTTGACAACCGCGGGACTTTTGGGCTGTCGGATGCAAGGTTTGAGATTGATAACAATCTTATGCATATTTGCCTACCCTAAGGGTCCATGTACTCATACAGTATATACATTGGCCTTAAAGTACTCCTTGTATAGATGCATTGGGCCCAAAGTATACATTATTTGGGTACATGGACCCTTAGGGCTACATATTGGCCCACAAAGAGTATCTTGACCCATGTCATTGGGTACTTGAGCCCACAGGGTAGGGCTGATTCAATGACGGGCTTGGTCGAGCACTATGTGGGTGGTTGTCAAAATTATGGTCTCGTTTGGGGTCCTTATTATAATACGGCACCTAATATTTAGGGTACCCCAAAAGGGGCCATAATTTTGACAACTACCTATGTGTGGGGTTAGTAACAGCATTCCCTTGTAGTCCCTTTTATGTGAAAACTGCACTGGTCCCGGAAACCCTCATCACTCTAGTTAGCACATTGCTTAAACCCTAAACCCTAAAATGTTAATCTGCCGGAGGCCGGGGCAGTGAGCATCGCAGAATCTTTGTGGCAGGGTTTTGGCGTTTCGGGATCTAAACCCTAAACCCATATTGGTGACAAAAACCATTTCGGGTGCAGTATGTATTTCAGACCTGAAACCGGCACTTGCGCCCTGTGCGATATGAGAGTTGCGCCCAAAATCAAAGCCTCACGATCCCAAGCAAGTGGATGACTACAACTGAGTAAACGTAGGGTACGGTTTAGGGTTTGGTGTTCACGGCATGCGGTTTAGGGTCAGGGTTGGGTGTCTCAAGGGTTCGGGGTTTTGGCGCCCCTTCTGTTACCTAAGGCTGCCCAGCATAAGGGTCGGAATATAATACTAGTGTCCACATATAGCCCACCATATATCATATATGTTACTATATGGTGACATATACAAAGGTCCTCGAGACTCTTCGAATGGGAGTGCCCATACTTTTGAGCAGCCGCCACGGTAGTTTCCGAAAACCTATAGCTTGCAATCGTGAAAGGCTCAAGAAGTGCACCTTGAACCCTAAGATATAAACCTGGAGCCCGAAACCCTAAACCATCCGATTTTCAATCTTCGATGGTATCTCTCAACAGGTAATCTGCCTGCGCAAATTGGAAGCTGCTCGCATTAACTATAACGCCAAGAATGAATGCAACGAAGCCAAATGCCCATGCAAATAGGATAGGAGAGGTCGTTGTTGATTTGTTTCCTGGAATAGTAGGTTACGACCCCTATAGTTACCCTAAAAGAATAGGTTTTTGGAGTCCCCGACACCCTAAACCAAAAAACCTTGCACCCTAAACCCGAAACCTTCAACCCTCAATCCGATTGAAGCCACCCAAATTAGGGTCCCTTTTAGGGTACTTATAAGTCTACTTAGTACCTACTTACTAAGTCCCCCGACCCTCCAAGTACTCCCTGGCCCTATAAACCCGAAGCCTTGAGCCGTAAGCCCTAAGCTCAATGCAAGAGCCGAAGCCACGCCGGAAGCCGAGGAAAGATGACGTGAGCGCGACGGGGCAGATCCTAGGGACCAGGATGCCGTGAATAAGTTGCCATGCTAACCTCAACAAACAACTAAATAGATGTGCAGAATATATATATATAATAAAAATAATAAGAAGAAGACTAATAACAATAATAATAATAATAATAATAGTAATAATAACAACAATTACAAAGGTCATATATATATATGTATATAAAGATATTATCATCTTTGGTATTGCGAATGTTACCGCTCTGCTCTTCTATTGATTCCCGGAGACCCCCCGAACCCTTACGTGAGGAGTGTACCTTAGCCTTTTAGGCGGCCTTTAACAGGATTTAAGACGCATTCCTCAACTGAAATGGTGCTTTAGCTTACGGTTTGGGAAAGAGCCGTTTAAACCGCAATCTCTACCGTCTACGGCTGAGGGTCCCGGTTTAGGGTTTAGGGTTTCAAGGTTTTCATTTGTGAGCCCCTAAACCCTGCAACCCTAAGCTCGACGACCGGCTTATGGATTCCTGTTTGTTGATCTCCCTTCAGAGACTGCGCAACCCCAGAATTAAGGAATATACCTTACATTACCCTACATCATAATCAGGAGCCCAGTTTCTTTAAGGTATATTCCTCTTGGCGTTCTTCTGGTTCTGGTTGGTCTTAGGACCTTAACTTTTGGGGTTTCTATGTGAACCATAATAAGGAGGCTAAAAGTTTAACTTCTTGGAGGGGTTCAGAAGTCAGCCAAGTCCTGAATTAAGAAGTATTGGGCTCTTCATCTTTAGCTCTGGAGCCTGGTTTTTATCTGGTCCTGATGGAGGGGTGCAGGGGACCGTCAAGCGCTGCGGGGAGCAAAAGAATGGAGAGGCTGTTCTGCCTGTACTTTCCCTTGCAGGGTTCCTTAATGCTGAAAAGAATTCCGTTACGGGTTCCGTGAGGCCTTTTAGTAGGGTTTTATCTGGTATACTGGATATAGAATGGTCTGTCGGGCCCATATACCTTTGTAGTAAGTACATTCACCTAAAAAAGTGCTCCTATACAGGTGCTTGTCAGCGTTTCTGGCTTCGTAGCTGAGCAGGCAACCTTTAGCCTTTTGAAGTTTCCATAGTTCCACCAGAATTGAAACGGGTAACCTTTGACCCTACACCCTCAACCCCAAAACCTTAACCCTAAACCCTATAAACCTTAAAACCGTAACCCTAAACCCTAATTTAAACCCTAAAACCTAAACCCTAAACCCTAATCCCTAAAACCCAAACCCTAACCCCCAAACCCTGGGGCACCTCAGCCCCTTAGTTGCTTACTTGGACCATAAAGCATCGAAGCTCTGCATTGCACTACGGTTGATGGACAAAATCCTGCATTACCCATTATAAGGAATATACCATAATTCCCATAGTTTAGGGTCCTTAGGGTCATGCAGGATTTTGTCCATCAACCGTATGTGTGTACCTACTCAGGATCCTACTGGCCAAAAGAAGTTAGGCCCAAAACCCTCAAGTAGTCGGAGGGTGGGTGGCACTTAGTACGTAGGTAATAAGTAGGCATAGTGCCTTAAAAAGGATCCTAGTTTGGGGTTGTGGTACTTGTAAGACTGCAAAGTAATAGCCAGTTACTAAGTCCCCCGACCCTCCAAGTATGCCCCAAACCCCGGGCTGTAACACAAAAGTCGCTAAGCGAAGCAAGGCCACCAGAAAATGTCCTTAAAAAGGAAACCTTGAACCCCATATAAACCTTGTATCAGTAGCATCATGTATGCTCAAGCAAATGCCTACACAGCCCCTTAAGACAACCCTTGTGAAGTCAACATGCATTATTTGAGAGCACAGATGCCATTACTAAGATCCCCAATACCCAACCTTTAAACTTTTTGGGTTCTTATAGTTTAGTAGGAATCGGAAAGTTCAACCTTCTATTTTTGTGGCTTATTGAGTAAGATCATCCCTATAAGCTCCTACGGTTGATGGACAAAATCCTGCATGACCTTAAGGACTCTAAACTATGGGAATTATGGTATACTCCTTATAATGGGTAATGCAGGATTTTGTCCATCAGCCGTATGACACCTGGGCCCGATACACTTACAAGCTTAAAGCCTTGAACCGTAAAACCCTAAACCCCAGACCCTGAAGCCCAAAAGCCTGGAGCCGTAACCCTACAACCCTAGCCGTATTCCTGACCCTGAACGCTAATCCCTAAAACGCTAACCAAACCTGAGAAAAAAACAGCTCAAAGGGGCCTAAGTACTATATGGGCTAGCTTCAAGGGTTCCATTTGGGGGTCCCTATAAGGGGGATACTTACCCAAGCCAAGACAGTCGTTCCTATTATGGGCCTTACTCTCTATGTAGGCCTTGGGGCAGAGAACTCACGAATCATATATAGAAATCGGAGTAATGAACCCCAAGACGGTAGGGTTTATAGGTTTAACGAAATGCTTCAAACCTCAAACGTGAAAACTTGCCTCCAAGCACACCTAGACCCTAAACACTAAGCCCTGGAATCCTGTAGACCCTCAACCTTAAACCCTACCGGACCCTAAGCCCTGCTTGGAGGGTTGGGAAATTCAGTAAGTAGGTAAATAGACGTACAAGTACTTTAAAAGGGACCCTAACTGGGGTCATGATACTTATAAGTCTATAAAATAGCTACTTACTAAGTCCCTCGACCCTCCAAGTAGACCCTAAACCCTCAACCCTACACCAGAAACCCTAAACCCTAAACCCCAAGCCCTAAGCCCCGAAGCCCCCAGCCGGGTCCAAGTACTTGATTATCATATACTCTCCAAAGTACTGTTGATGATAGAAATCCTGCACTACCTTAAGGACCCTAAGCTATGGGAATGATGGTATATTCCTTGTTATGGGTCATGCAGGTTTTATATCATCAACCGTAGTAACCTACATAACTCACCCGAGTGCCTAATTTTTTGGGTCCTTCGGACCCTAAGCCCTACTTTCCAGGAGGCCCTATGCCCTAAATCCTTGAGTCCTGTAGACCCTAAACCGTAAACCCTATAAGCTGTAAAATCCAGGAGTTATACTATACTATACCCGAAAACCCTTATTGTTCCACTTATTAAGGCCCCTATATCGAACCCTGATAGTACCCATATAGTATCCATTAAAGGAGCCCTTTAAAGGAACCCTGTTCTAATCATTAAGGCCACTTCTTTACCTTTCTTGAACCCCAATTATCATACGATCCTAGACCCGAGTACGTCCTTCGGACCCAAAGCCCTAACCCTAAACCCTAAACTCTAAACATACAGGACGTTCACTTTTGCAGATCCCTTGTAATAACCCTTATAGACGCCTTTAAAGGAAAAGGAACCCTACTCTAATTATTAAGGCCCCTACATAAAAGAACCCTTATATAGATCCCTTATAGTAACCCTTATAGTTCGGAACCCTATTCTAATTATTAAGGCTCCTATTTTTTACATTTCCAGGTGTCCTTAAACCCTGAACCCTATATTATAAGGATAGGCCCTGATAAAAAGGAGAAGGAGCCTTATTCTAATCATTAAGGCCCCTAGTTCCTTAAATCCCTTATGACTATCCTTATGGTATCCCTTAAAGGAGCCCTTTAAAGGAGCCCTATTCTAATCATTAAGGCCCCCCATATTACCTTTGTTGAACCCTAATTATCATAGTCCCTTAATATGGGTTATAAGTCTAGTTACCCCAGTTATAACCACCAATGAACGTCCAAGTTTATTACAGGAGTCAGCTTCCTCGACTTTGGCCTCCGCGGCCTTGGCGGCGCTTCGAAAGGCGGAGCCGCCCGCGCCAGGCCTCGCGCGCCCGAAGGGTCCAAAGTTGCCTATAAAGGAGTTCCTTTAAGGGTTTAGGGTTTAGGGTTCTTAAGTACATACATACCGTACTTATAAATACTTTCTAATTTTTGGTTCCTTTAATCCCTAAGAAACAGAATTTGTGTTTTTGGGGTCTAAGTTCAGTATAGATATAGGAGAATGTAGGGTATCTATATTAGGAATTGCTATTATGATTTGGGGATGCATTCCCCATAACAGTACCTAGGACCCTTTGGGGTGCTTTGGGGGCTTGGGACTTACCCTTACGGCTTAGGGTTCCCGAAGGGTTTAGGGTTTAGGGTAGCCAAAAAAACCCTGCCTTTTTAGGGTTCCTTGTTATGGTTTCTATATATCTAGCTATCTATCTATCTATATATATATATTATATATATATACACACATAATTCCATTAAAAAGGATCGGTTTTTGGCCCACAGGTAAGGATCCTGATGCTTCTGGAACCCTCAAGACTAGGACTTCTGACAGCCGAAAGAGACCCCCCAAGGGCTCCCTGCGTTGGATACAATCCCTCGCCGGAGGGCCAGCTGCTACCGCCACCGGAATTTATGGTGACGGCGATGGGGGTCAAGCAGGACCACATCGTCCATGGCATCATCTACGGCAAGTCTTTTCACCCTCTGATGAGGGCCGCCATCCAACATGCGTTTGGACGAAAGGTCTTTGCAGCCAAGATCTTCTGCAAGTTCCTGTGGACCACCCTCACGAACGACATGGGCGGAGTCACGCCCAAAGTGAGGTTGAACATTACCAAAACATTTGGCCCCATCTACCTTTTTCTGGAGAAGCGGAGCGGAAAGCAGAACAGATCGAAAATCCACAACAACGAAGGTCACTACTTGGAGGGTCGGGCGACTTAGTAAGTAGGTAATAAGTAGACTTATAAGTACCCTAAAAGGGACCCTAATTGGGGTTATGGTACTTATAAGTCTCCAAAATAACTAGTTACTAAGTCCCCCGACCCTCCATTATAGAACCCTTATAGATCCCGTTAAGGATCCCTTTAAGGAGCCCTTTAAGGAGCCCTACTTACTAAGTCCCCCGACCCTCCAAGTATTTTGTGACTCAAAAGCGACACCGCGGTGGCTTACAGAAGATGCTCTCCGTAGGAGGTTCCGGACCTTCCCAGGGAGATACCAGGACCCTTAGGAGTTTAGGGTTTAGGGTTTGGGGGTTTAGGGTTTAGGGTTTAGGGGTTTAGGGTTTAGGTGAGGACGAGAGTTGCTTTGTGGTTTTGGTGGTTTTTGTTGGTGGCGGGATCGGGGGATAGTTGAGGTGGCTTAGACCAGCGATTTTGAGCAGGCGTTTGCGAGTTGTGAAAGTTCTCAAGGTATAAGACGAGGGGATAGGGATCGGAGTTTTCTGAGCTTATAGTATCACATAGGGTTACAAAGGGTCCTGGGGTTAAAGCGCTAAACGATAGCACTTCTGACGTTGAGGGTTGAGGTTCAAATTAAGTTCCCAGATGGTCCATATCCCTAAGCGTCCATGTACTCATATAGTATATACATTGGCCTTAAAGTAGTCCCTATCTATATATATATATAGATAGATAGATACATTGGGCCCAAAGTATACACGATTAGGGTACATGGACCCTCAGGGTATTATACTACAACTATGGACGGTAGGTCCCAGAAGACCATAATCCCATATTGTCAGTACACGGTCTAAAATTAGGATCCATTTTAGGAACCCCCGAATAGTACGGCACCCTTATGAACAGGACCCTGAAGGAGACCCTAATTCAGAGAACTACCCTTATCCCAAAGGCTCCATGTACCGTTATAGTAGATACTTAAGCCTTAAAGGGGTCCCTATATAGGTACTTTAAGGCCTAAGTATCTACTATATGGCTACATGGAGCCTTTGGGTATAGTACCCTTATAGAAACCCTAAAGACGTCTTATAGATCCCTTCAAGGAACCCCACAAGGTCAACATTTACATACTACCATTAGCGACTTAATTCCAGAACCGTTGTATGTATATATATATATATACCCCCTAAACCCTAAACCTTGGGCTGTTTGGCGTGAAGCGGCTCGAGGGCTTCACATTTTGAGGTTTCGCATTGAGGGCCACTGGATGTTTGTATGTTGTGGGGTTTAGGGCTTAGGGTTCAGGGTTTGGGGCTTAGGGCTTGGGGTTTAGGGTTTACGGCTTAAGCTTAGTGTCTTTCCTTGACGGTCGAAAGGAAGCAATAATAAGGGTGCTTGCGTTTAGGATAGTAGCAGACCTAATACTCATGGACCCTTAGGGTACTGTCTTCCCTAGAGGGTCCAAGTACCCAAATCATAGGCTTCCAGTTCCCCAAATCCATATTCTGAGTGGTTTTTGAACCCTGAAAACCTATTATTTGCTGAGAGCTCCTTTAGTTTCCATTGTAGTTGTTGTCGGGGTTGCCTTAGAGGGTCCGAATAAAAAGCGGGTGAAGCAAAAGAAGGAATTACAATGGATACTACTGGTACTCATTGAGGTTTAGGGTTCAGGGGCATAATATCCGTGTACGTAGTACCTGCTTACTCTAAGTCGCCCGAACCTTCAAAGCAGAATATTCGCCTCTGACAGATGCATCATGATACCCTACTTGGAGGGTCGGGGGACGTAGTATTCAGTAGGTAATCAGTAGACTTACAAGTATCCTAATTGGGGTTATTGTACTTATACGTCTCTAAACTAACTAGTTACTGACTCCACCGACCCTCCAAGTAACCCTATACCCGTCTGACTCACAGCCAGGACCGACTCCCTTCGCAGAGAGGCCTCTGTGGTGTCCGGGAATAGTTCGAAGATCAGCGGACTTGGTAAGTAGGTTAGAGTAGGCGTTGCAAGTGCCCTAATTGAGGTACCTTACTTGTACCATCTTGTACCTTTACTTGTAACCGACACAGGTGCCAAGTCTCCGGCAAAATCCCTAAACCCTAAACCCTGATCCTTTAGTGGGGTTGTTGGCATCCGAAGCCTCTGGGGACTTGCCCCCAAGCAGCCCTAATCCCTAAACCCTAATCCCTAAACCCTGATCCCTAAACCCCATACACCCTTAAATCCTCATCGTAATCTTCTCGAGGGCCTCTTAGGGACCTCCTATACAGCGAATCCCAGAAAGTTGGAACATGGGCTTAGGAGGATTCGTGCTAGGATCCCTTATACTTTACCTTAAGGGCATGAGGAGAATGATGTTCCAACTTTCTGGCTTCTACTATAGATCCCCAAAGGGTTTCATCGGGCCGTCCTTTTGTTGGCGAGGGGGGGCTGCGATCCTCGGCTTCTACACGCGGTCCATTGCGCGGCTCAACTAGGTTCCCAGACCTTCCAAAATCCCTTAATTAAGGAATATACCTTAAACCATATTAAGGATCCTACTATAATTATCTATAATTTAGGGTATATTCCTTAATTAAGGGATTTTGGAAGGTCTGGGCAGTTACACCGGTGATAACCCAATACTGAAGCGCTGGATCGAGTATTGCGCCGCTGACCTTGACCAGCTGGCTGCTTTAGGGTTTAGGGTTTAGGGTCCACTTGGAACAGTTCAAGATGCTCGATCTTCACGACAACTTCGCTGATTTGCTCAAGCCTAAAGCTGCTGCACCACTGTTCTATGACCTATACTCCATCTACAGCAGTGCTCATGTAGGCATTAACTGGAATGGTTCAACCAAGCGTCGCTTGTTCCTGGACGTTCTACAACGGCCATCGAGCGTTCATCTGGGGGATGTGGTTTAAGGTTTATGGTTTAGGGCACTTGGACCCCTCTACAAAATTAAGGGTTAACGGATTCTACAGGGGTCAGGGTTTACAGGACTCGAATCCCAGTTTGTCTCTCGGGCTTGAGCTTGGGGGGATGTGGGGGCTGAACAGCATCATCCCCCGAACCCGAACCCGAACCCGAAACCTACTTGAAGGGTCGGAGGACGCAGAAACGAAGTAGGATATCACGGGGGGTTATAAGTTCCCGAAGTTGGGCTACCCTACTTCTAACCCTGGTGACCAAGTCCCAGTGCATCTGATACTCTAAGGTCTGCAAGGTTTAGGGTTTAGGTACCAAAGTACCTATGGCCTGAGCCCAATGTTTAATATAAGCAGACAACATGCCCATGGCAGCACCGGCAAGCTCGGCCCAGGTTGCACCCAACCCAAGCTCGGACTAAGTGTTGTGTTTGGTGGTTTTCGGTTTTAGGGTATTGATTTTTGAGGTTGGGATTATGGCTTTGGCATAAGGTTGGGGCTTGAGTTTAGTGGCTTAAGATTAAGTGTGGAGTTTCCGGGTGCCGTCAATTGGAGGTTCAGGGCCTGAGAACCCCGACCCCAACAACAGTTCCTACAACTCAGGTCTAGCCTAGGGCTTAAACCCCTGAACCATCCCTCATATGGAGTTCCGAAAATAGGGGACCCTAATATGGTACCCTAAATAGTAGGATCCTTATTATTATTATAAGGACCCCAAAATAAGGTACCCCTAATTTTCGGAAACTCCCATATCTAGGGTAAAAACCCTACAAACCTTTTTTTTTGAACCAAGTGGTCCCTGTCTGTAGATGCGCATACTTTGGCCGTCACTTACCTATATCGGGACTACTCTAACGCCTAAGCATATGGGAGTTTCCGAAAGTTAGGGGTACCTTATTTGGGGGTCCTTAATTATAATAAGGATCCTACTATTTCGGGTACTATACTAGGGTGCCCCTATTTTCGGAAACTCCCATATACGATATGAGTGCACGGACACTTAAGCCCCAAACCTATAGAACCCTGAGAGCCCCTTGTGGTACCTTAAACTTGGAGGGTCGGGGGACTTAGTAAGTAGCTAGTAAGTAGAGTTATAGGTCCCCTAAAAGGGCTCCTAACTGGGGTTATGGTACTTATAAGTGTCTAAAATAACTAGTTACTAAGTCCCCCGACCCTCCTAGAAGGAACCCTTAGAGGATCACCAAAGGCCTAAACCCAAAACCCTAATCCTTAAACCCTGAACCCTAAAGGCCTGACTTCCCCCCCTTTAGATCTGAGGTTAGAAATATGGGCCCCTAATATGGACCCTTAGGCCTTTTTGAGGGGGTTCTAGGGACCCTTAAGAGTCTATATAGGGTATATAGTAGGTATTTAGGGAAGGGCCCATACTAGGGGCCCATGGTTTCAACGGTTGATTAGAGAAATCTTCCAGCAGGGATCCCGAATCCTCGGCCGAAGCAGTCTTTTGGGCAGCCGGGCGCGAGGCAGACGGGACTTTGAAGCTTGCTTAGGGGTTTAGAGGGGTTTACTTGGAGGGTCGGGGGACTTAGTATGTAGGTAGTAAGTAGACTTATAAGTACCCCAAAAGGGATCCTAATTGGGGTTATGGTACCTTTAAGTCTCTAGATCTAAACTAACTAGTTACTAAGTCCCCCCACCTCCAAGTAGACCCTAAACCCCAAACCCTAAACCCTTAAGTTGTCTTTGGGGCTTAGGGCGTAGAGTTCGCCTGAACAGTGTTCCTATACAGGAGTTTCCGAAAATTAGGGGTCCGTATTTGGGGTCCTTATAATAAGGATCCTACCTTTTTAGGGTACTATATTAGGGCCCCCTATTTTCGGAAACTCCTATACAGGTGCTTTGGCGTCAGTTATTTTGGGCTTTAGTAGCTGAGTAGGTAACTTTTTTGGAGTTTAGGGTACGATAAGGGGTTTCTTGTAAGGGATCTATAGGAGTTATATAAGGGGCTCTTAGTAGCTGAGAAGGTAACCTTTAACTTCAACTCTTGGGGCTTTTATAATCCTACCATAAAGGGAACAGGTTAACTTTTGTTTGGGATAGGGTACTCGTTGGGGTTTAGGGAGTAGAGTTTAGATGTGGGTTTAAGGGCTTCGGGTTTGGGCTTAGGGCCAAGTTTAGGGTTCAGGTTTGTATTCTTGCTTGTTGATAGGGTTGCATTTAGCTCTCATGGGGATCTTGTGTATAAATTTGCAGGCGTATTCATACCATTGGCATGTGGTCAGAGTTTTCTGGTTGGGGTTTGGGTTTAGTGTTGAGGGTACGCAGTGTTGACTGGATGGCTACATGGGTGGTAGCAGTATCTGTTGATGTTGTAAGAGGAGTGGTCTGCAAGGGCGAGACTTACCGGAGACCCGAACCTCAAACCCCTAAGCACTCCTCAAGCCTTACCCATAGGCTCCATAGTAGTTCCTTTTTGGGCTTCATGTTTGAAATCCTATAAGGTAATCCCAAACAGAAACTACTATGGAGCCTATGGGTAAGCCCCTGAGCCTTGGCAATACTCCGGCCAGGAGGCGTCCGTCGGTCAGGCTCATTTGCATGTGGCCAGGAGCTCGGTTCTGTACGTCGGTGTAGGGTTTACGGTTGACGGTACCCCCATTTAAAATCTACTCCTAAGTGTGTCTACGCTGATCATGTGACTCTGTCATGCACTGGTGTCTTCGCTTGCCCAGTATTTTACAAATAAAAGCAGTATGGTTCATCTGGGTTGACGGGCTAAAAGTACGGGGATCGGCACTCAAACAGTGTCTGCTTAGGCCTAGAAGATGTGATGTTCTGCTTGAGCACTTGGAAGTAGGTGAGCAGGATCCCATATCGGACGGCAAGGAGTGTGGCACAGGTGAGCAGGAAACCTGCGAGGACTCGCAGGAGTCCGTATGCATTTTGTGTGTGCTTGTTTATGCTCGCGTGCATCTGTATGTGTACGTTAATGTGCATGTGTATGCGTATGTGTATATGTATGTGTATATGTATGTGTATAGGAATATGGGTGNCATTTTGTGTGTGCTTGTTTATGCTCGCGTGCATCTGTATGTGTACGTTAATGTGCATGTGTATGCGTATGTGTATATGTATGTGTATATGTATGTGTATAGGAATATGGGTGTACGTGTGATCGACTCGCAAGAAGATGTGATTGCGACTGGTGACGTCGGCAAGCAAGTTTGTGCCGGCATAATCGCGGGGAAGTGGCAGCGGACTTTGGTGACATTCAACCCCAAGCCCTCAACCCTAAACCCTCAGGTCCATACCCCCTCAGGGGTTCTAGGGTTTAGTATTTCGGGGTGAGTTTGAGGTTCAGTGGATTGGCAGGCTGCTTAGGGCAGGTTTGGAGGCTAGTATTTGGAGAGTGTATGAATATTGGGTACTTGGTATCTTTTAGGGTAAGAGCACTGAGCTGCAAAATTGGTCGAATCTCCATCCACGGCAGTTCTAGCCTGACTTGTTCATACGTAAAACCCTCGAATCGCCCTCTCTCCGCCATCCCCTCCTGAACCCTATAATAAACCCCCGAAAGCCGACCCAATCATTTCTGCAGCTGCCGAAGGCACTAGCCAATGTCGCCGCGATGCTTTGTACGCCTGTACAGTCCCTGCAGGCACGCCATCTTCGTAGCTGAGTGCGCAACCTTGAACCCTTTCATAATTGAGAAGGTTAAGATTTTTGGGCTAGGGTACTCAGCCCCTAAGCCGTAGATGCTCGTATCTGACCGGGGCTGCCTCAAGTTGGGAACAGTGTCGAAACCCTATGGGTCTAGTGTTTAAAGAGTTGAGTGTGGTGCGCATTTTCAGGTTCAGAGTCCAAGCCCTGAAACTTCAACCCCAAACCCAAGCCACAGCAGTACCCGGGGGTTCAGGGTTTAGGGTTTAGGGTTTAGGCTCCATATACCTGTATAGTGTATGCTTAAGCTCAAGGCTCTGCTGGAGTAGGTACTTTGTGTCAGGCTGTACAGAGCTTAGACTCAGACCTTTGTATGGATACATGAACCTTACAAGTATCTGCTCTTTAGGTACTTAGACCTAAACCCGAACCTGAGGGTCAACGGCAGATCGAGGTGAACCCTAAACCCCCAACCCTCACCTAAACCCCTAAACCCTACACCCTAACCTGAGGGTCGGCGGCAGATCCAGGTGAACCCTAAACCTCGAACACTCACCTAAACCCCTAAACCTTAACCCCTAAACCCTAACCTGAGGGTCAACGGCAGCTCGAGGTGATGCCGGCCATGACTGCATTGGCACAGCTGCTGCCCTCTGCAGCCGAAGGTGCCATGGTCTAGCGATTGTGTGGCCTCTACCTGTTGTCGCAAAAAGCCTGATTACAGTTTTAGGGTTCCTTATCATGACTTCTATATCTAGAAGGTAGAGTTTGCTAGAGGTTAGGTTTAGGTTTTAGGGCTTGGGTTCCCGATTTTATTCTCTAGGTGTTAGGTTTTCGGATTTGCCGGGCCTTTAGGTTTACTAGGTGTCGACTTTGTTTGTTTAGATTTCCCTTGTTGTTTAATATAGAGCCCTAATTATAGTAGAGTTTAGGCTTCAGGGTCTAGGCTTATGTTGTCTCCATCTTATTCTTTGGGATTAAGGTTATAGGTGTTGGGGATTTGGTGTTAAGGTTTTGAGATGCAGGGTTTACGGTTCAGTCTGCACTGGGGTTTGGCATTTGCTGCATCAGCCCTATACCCTTAACCTGCTGAGAGCTTAGGGAGCGCTTCTGGCACTGTTGCTGTACGTGGTACTGTACTTGCCTTTCCGAAAATCTTGCACGTACTGCTATGATTCTCTAGGGTTTTCTTTCTCGTTCCCTAGTAGCAAAATGGCAGTAGCATGTCTTGGACCCACAGGGTAAGCCTTTAACCCGAAGATTTCAATCCTGAGCCATCAACACCCGAAAGAGGCCTTCAGATCCAGGTCCTTTCTACTGGACGCCGGCTCTTGACAACATCTTAGCAGCTGAGTAGGCAACCTCTAACCTTTTGGGTTTATATAACCGTACCATAATTGAAAAGGTTTTACCATATTTAATTGAACAGGTCAGCTTTTTTTGGGCTGAGTGCCCAGAGTGGCGCAGTCCAAGCCTCTTGGACTCGGGCTGGGTTTGGGGTTTAGGTATAAGTGAACTCGGACGAGCCAAAGAGAGAGCCCTTCGATTGAGGAATGCATAGATACATGCTTGCACACGTGCTCACATGCATACATGCATACATACATACATGTCTGAAGATTCTGGCGCGTGTCCTCCTTCTGATTTAATTACTTCTCTCAGTATCAACGAGGCGAGACCTCTTAGAGGCTCGCGCACATTCTACATGCAGGGATAGCTCGGTTTGCCAAGGGCAAAATCTAAGCCGCAAGCCGGAAACCCCGAAGCCTGAAAACCCAGAAGCCCTAACATCCTGATCCCTGACCCCTCTTAAACGTAAAACTTGACAAACGACCGTAAACCCTAAACCCAAAGCTGCAGGTGGTATGCCGCCGGGGCACCTGGCCTGTTCCATCCGACTTGCTTTGGCCCCCAAGAGTCCGAAACCAAACTATCTGGAATCTGAACCCAAACCCCTACATGAACTTTCCGAAGATAGGGGACCCTAATATAGTACCCAAAATAGTAGGATCCTTATCATAAGGACCCCAAAGTAAGGTACCTCGAGTTTCGGAAACCCCTAAATGAATCCTAGACGCCCTAGTAGGATCGAAGATATGGAGTTAAGGGTTTAGGGCCTCAGGCTATAGGCTGGAGGTATCGCATTTAAGGATTCAGTTTAGTCTTCTACACGCCGGCACCAAAAGAAGGTGTGGACCAAGCATGCACTGCATCCCTCACCTGAAGCATGCACGTTTGTGCATGAAGGTACATGTATGGTTTTATATAGTTTTACGGGTTAAGGTCTCAGCTTGGGTTTTTGACTAACTACAAGACAGACAGGGCGCAAGATAAGTCATGTTGTCCTTTTCCGCGAACCTCTTTCATAATTACCGATAGATACCCAAGCTAGACGTTGCATCATCGCTCAGTGAACCGCTCATTTAATGGAAGCTGCACAGAGGGTAATGTAGGAACCTGAGTAAGAAACCTTGGGCCTTTATTTGGGTTCCTTATATGAATCCTGCTATGTTGGAGGTTATAGGCCCAGGGTTTCTTAATCAGGTTCCTACATTACGTATGCATCTGCCCCAAGCCCGGAACCCAAGCTGCTAAGCTAGATGAAACAAATTGAAGATGATGAGTTGTACTCCTACACCTTAAAGGACGAAATGAACCCTAAAAGGGTTTAAGGTTCATATACCATATAGGGATTCATAGTATATGGGTACAGGGCCCCTATTTCAGGCAAGCTGTGAAATCTACGGCTGGGAGATGAACATGCGAATGTACTTGGGATTGTCTGGACTGGGAAGCTAATGCTGATAGACACAGCCTGGCATGATCATCTCTAGCATGCTTAAGGTGTTGCACCTTTTTCTCGATCGGTACTGAGATCAAGAAGACACAGGACTACATAAAGTCCGGTGCTGAACCCTATTAGCACATCCACAATCGCGCAGAACCCCATTCAAGAAATTCTACGGCCTTTAGGACACAAAATTCTTAAGAAATCGAGAGATGAAACTTAAACCCCGAGCCAGCTGAAACCCTAAACCCTGAAACCCTAAACCCTTAAACCCTGAGCCAGTGGAATACCAATTCGAAGACCACAGGTCTTGGCGGAGCGTGGCAAACTCTGAGAGCTGGCCGAGTGGCGCAGGCATAGAGACTACTTGGAGGGTCGGGGGACTTATAAGTACCATAATCCCAATTAGGATCCCTTTTAGGGTACTTATAAGTCTACTTATTACCTACCTACTAAGTCCCCGACCCTCCAAGTACGGTCTCGGGTCTGGAGTTCAGGGGTGTATCATGTGTTGCCCAGACCTACCCCCTAGACCCTACCCCGCAATCTAGGATAAATGCCTATTAAATAAGCTGTATATGGTGGGTTGGTCCCAGGGGTAAGTGTGAGCTACCCATGAGTGCAGGATTTGAGGGTTTATTAGAGTTTAGCGCTTGAGGTGTATCGGGTTTATTGGGTTTTGGGTGTAGGATTGAGTTATGTAGTTGTCAAAACTATGGCTCCTTTTTGGGTACCCTAAATAATAGGTGCCGTAGTATAATAGGGATCCAAACAGGGACCATAATTTTGACAACCACCCATTGATGTGTTCCCAGAGGTTTCAAGTCTGCGGCTGTTTCTGACTCCAAGGGGTTTAGGGTTTAGGGTTCCGGGTTCTTTGTTCAGCGTTGCAGAAGGATTTTATAGCGATCTCGGGTTTTAGTGCTCAGGACTCAGTGTCGTGCTTAGTAGATCGATGTCAGACTTTATTGTCTGGGATTGCCTGCATGCGTATGGGGTGTGAGGCTCTGCTTCACACTACGGCTGATGGACAAAATCCTGCACTATCTTAAGGACCCTAAACTATGGGAATTATGGTATATTCCTTACTATGGGTCATGCAGGATTTTGTCCATCAACCGTATCTTTAATTTGGTGTTGCATGTTAGTTCCGGGGAGCCCAAAACCCTGGACCGTGGACCCAAAACCCAAGCCGTAATCCCAAACTAGTAGGGTTTAGGGTATCACTGTGCGGTGGAAGAGTTTGGCGCAAAGGCATCGACTAGCTCAACCCCCTGAACAGACCTTTTCCACCGAACCTTGCACCCTAAAGAATCCTAAGGCCTGAACCTTAAATACAAACCTAAAGTGTTTTTGGGGGTTTAGGATTTAGGGTTTAGGGTTTAGCGTTACGAACCTAAAGGGGGGTTTAGGATTTAGGATCTCTGAATGCCAGCGCTTTGTCTTCTGCCGGAGGCCGACCAGGAGGGGATGTGAAGCCGAGCGGCTGGCCCGAGCTAAAGGCCCCAGCTATCTCGGCCTTTGTTCCTAGGTAGGGCTTTCGGACATTTTATATTTTCCCTTATTGGGCTTAAGAGGATGATATTTACTAATATTTTTCAAAAGCTTCAAAAGCCCCACCTAGGTTCCCAGACCTTCCAAAACCCCTTAATTAAGGAATATTCCTTAAATCATATAAGGGATCCCATATATAGATTAAGGTATATTCCTTAATTAAGGGGTTTTGGAGGCTCTGGGTTGTCCTTAAGGCTCTAAAAAGATTTGGGAGTTTCCAAAAATTGGGGGGTACCTTATTTGGGGTCCTTACAATAAGGATCCTATAGGGTACTATATTTGGGTCCCCTATTTTCGGAAACTCCCATTTAGGGTTTGGGGTTTAGGGTGTAGGGGTTTCTAAGGATTCATATCTTAACGTTGTTGGCTTCGGGCTGTTTTGAGCCTTTGGGTTTGTGTTAAGTTTTTGCAGGATTAAGAAACCCTGGATCTTTATTAGGGTTCATATGAATCCAATTATTATTCAAACCTTAAAAGGCCAGGGTTTCTCAATCAAGTTCGTGCATGACAAGGAGCCTCAAAAAAAGGAATATGGGAGAAGGATGATTCGCGCCGGGCTTTCTACTCTGGGGCTAAGAGGGTTAAGGGTCCAGGGTCCAAAATCCTGCAGTTGAGGAATATACGGCAAAGTACAGCAGCATCCCTGATACTGTTGATGGACCAAATCCTGCATTACCCATTATAAGGAATATACCATAATTCCCATAGTTTAGAGTCCTTAAGGTCATGCAGGATTTTGTCCATCAACAGTATGAGGGATATGGGAAGGTCTGGAGGGTTCAGGGGCTGGAAGGAAACCCTGTAAATTGCTGTGAAAGCTCCACCCGCCCTCTATGACACCCATAATGGAGCCCATTTCCTCACCCCCCTCAAAACTGCATAAACCCTGTCAGCCTGAAGTCCTTAATTAAACACTCACCCCCCCCCCAAACCCAGAGACTCCAACACCCCTCCAGTAAGGAATATACCTTAAATCATAATAGGAATCCTACTATAATTGAGGGAATATTCCTGAATTAAGGGATATACCTTAAATCATAATAGGAATCCTACTATAATTTAGGGAATATTCCTGAATTAAGGGATATCGGAGTCTCTGGGAAACCGTCAAAACCCTACAAATCGAAGCCGGGCCTCTCCCAAGCCCCAGGCTCTAGACCCCCCCACTGAATGACTGAACCCTGTTCAAAACTCTTAAAGGATCCCGGAAAAGGAACCCTTGAAGGACCCCGGAAGGGCCGAAGGACCCAATCATTCTGTACTTGCGTTGGGGATGGCAGTGACGTAGGTTACAAGGTAGGGCTTTGGGACATTTCATATTTTCCCTGATTATATTGGGCTTAAGAGGGTCTTATTTACTAATATTTTTGCAAAAGCTTTAAAAGCCCCACCTAGAACTAGCTTGTGAACCCAAATCAAAACTCCAATAGCCGTCTATGACGCCCATACCCACCCCCGACCGACCCTAAACCTTAAATCCTAAACCCTGAACTACTGAACTTCGAAAAAGCAAAAATCTAAACCCTGAGACCTGGGACTTTAGGGGCCTTTTTAGGTATCAAACGCCATAATTCAGGACTACTTGGACCGTTAGGGAAACCCTAAAGCCTAAAGCCCCCAATGTCCAAAAACCGAAGATGCAGCTTTGGATGTCTTGGACCGTTAGGGAAACCCTAAAGCCCCCAATGTCCAAAAACCAAAGATGCAGCTTTGGATGTTGAGCTCGGTTTAGGGTTTGGGGCTTTTGTTGTTTCGTAACCCTTAACCTTAAACCCTAGTTATGGCTTTTGATACCTAAAAGGCCCTAAAGTCCTTTTCAGAGGGAGTAGTTGGACCCTCTGGGTTTGAGTGGGGAACGGGAGCATTCCTGAAGGACCAAATGACCCTTAACAGTAGGGGCCCCATACCCATATACTATGAATCCCTATATGGTATATGAACCTTAAACCCTTTTAGGGTTCATTTCGTCCTTAAGGTTGGCTTTGCTGTTTAAGTTTCGGCTTGACCTCTGCTTAGGGTCTGTCTGTTTTGGGCGTGGCTCACTCGAGACTTCCTTTTGCAGGAAGCAAAACCAGAAGGTATTCCCAGATCCAGGCAGTTTGTCTTGTCGCACACACCCAGCGGAGGCAAAGAGCGCAAGCACGAGCAATCCGACAGATGTAATATAGGGGCCTAAATTACCTATACTATTTGGGGCTTCCTGTTATAACTATAGTATGATGGGCCCCAAAATCCTATTCTCATCATTAAGGCCCTTATAGTACGCCTCAGTTGAACTCCATGCAGTCTTATAGCATCGTAGCGGAAGGCATGGGCCCATACGCACGTAACGGAACCCTGAAAAGCCTCGAAAGCTGACTACAGCCGGGGCCGAAGTGAGAAGTGCCAGAAGGCCTTATCGCTAAACATAAACAATTTGGCCTATGCCCGACGGTGCCCTAGACCCAAAGTTCTAAAGCGACAAGCAATTCTAGACTACAAGGGCCGAAATAATTGCCAATACTGTTTCGGAGGTTCCTTATTATAGTTACAGTATAATGGCGCCCCAAACCCTATTCCAATTATGCAGGCCCCTATTTCCTTAAATCCCTTCTTAGTATCCTTATAGTATCCCTCAAAGGAACCCTTTAAAGGAACCCTATTCTAATTAAGAAGGCCCCCATAGTATGCACTCCTGTGAAGGAGTCGCTGACGACGCTGCTTGGTGCCCAGTTCCGCTCGTTTGAGCTACACGAAATCTAAGGGACGGCTTTAGGGTTTGGTGTTTCAAATTCAGGGTTTAGGGTTTCGGGGCTTAGACGGCCTATAATTATAAGCATTAATAGCAAGCTTGAGTGGTGTAGGGTTGTAGGTTCATGCATGCCGACACCCTTGTTATTTCTAAATACCCAATCTCAAAAGGACGACCTGGATGGCTTTGCATCTCGGTTTACCTATGCACCACCCAGACCTTCCATAAGCCCTTTAATTAAGGAATGTACTTTAAACTAGAGTAGGATCCCTAATATGACTTAAGGTAGATTCCTTAATTAAGGGATCTTGGAAGGTCTTGGCAAAGCTTTCAATCCTCACCTAGAGGAGGCCGCAAGTAAATTTTTTGAAGCCAAGCCTGCACGGACACATGCGACGGTTTCTTTTCTATTTAGGGAATTTAGTGGTTGGAATGAGAATCTCTATTGCTTAGGCTTGACGGTATACTAGCTCTTCCATCGTCTGAGACCCCCACATACCACAGCCCCTGAATGTTTAACACGGCGACCAGCGAGCTGGTTATTGACGGGAGAAGGGCCTTTCACAAGGTCAAGAGTCAAGACTGCTTCATTCAGACGTGCAAGGGATCCTTGAAACCGATTGTTCTCAAGAAACGTGAGTCGGGCAACCAGCTGTAATCTCAAAAAAGTCGCTTCATAAGTCCAAACCAGTATACCAAGCCCGAAACACCTATCCCGGAAACATGGAACCTGAAACGAAGAGAACCTTCAATCAGAGCGCCCGCGCTAAACCCTATCACCAGAACCCTTTTGGTTCAGGGTTTTAGGGGTTTAGGGTTTAAGAGTTCGGAGTTTCGAGTTCCTAAACCCCAAATTTTAAATCTGAAACTCCAAGTCCACTACAGTCACTATACCGGAACCGGAAGCATCGAATCTTGTCGCCGAGTACTGTAGGGGCCTTAACAATTAGAATGGGGTTTTGGGGGCTCCTTATTATAATTATAGTACAATATACCCCCCAAACCCTATTCTAATTATTAAGGCCCCTACATTAGAGCAGCTCAGCAGGTTCCACCTGGCAGCAGGAGCGCCGGGTAACGAGCCTCCTTATCAGGATGCAGAAGGCCTTACCAGGACCCCCCCCCCCAAGGGCCCTTCAATAGAGTCCTTCTGGCCCTTAATGGTGGGTATTTGGGGTATATTAGACGGTAGTTGGGGGGTCTAGGTCTAGGTAGATCCCCAATGCCCAACCTTTGAACTTTTTGGGTTCTTCTCTTTCATTTTTTGGCTTATCAGGATGCAGAAGGCTGGGTTTTGAGATTTTTCGGATTTGAGGTTTTGGATTGGAGGGGAGATATCCCGGCTAGGTGCCCGAGTACGTCTGTGAAACTTCAAGATTCCAACAGCTCAAAACCACAGACGATTTCCGCATTGGTACTTGGAGGCCCTTTTGACTTAGTAAGTAGGGTTAGTAAGGTGGGTTATGGGGGATTATAATATGGTTTCTAGGGGATACTAAGTAGACTTACTAAGTCAAAAGGGCCTCCAAGTANTTGGAGGCCCTTTTGACTTAGTAAGTAGGGTTAGTAAGGTGGGTTATGGGGGATTATAATATGGTTTCTAGGGGATACTAAGTAGACTTACTAAGTCAAAAGGGCCTCCAAGTAAGGGTTCATGTACCCAAACCTACTTGTCGCGTATCATGGGGAACCAAGGGTTAACCCTTTTCATGATACGCGACAAGTAGGTTTGGGTACATGAACCCTTACTTGGAGGCCCTTTTGACTTAGTAAGTCTACTTAGTATCCCCTAGAAACCATATTATAATTTCCATAACCCACCTTACCCTACTTACTAAGTCAAAAGGGCCTCCAAGTAGGGTTAAGGCCCCAAACCACCAAAGCCACTATCGGAGCCTGGAAGATCCTGTCCTGACTTAACGCCGGAAATGCCGGAGCAGTGTGCTGATCAGGGCTTAGGGTTTAGGGTTTTAAACCCTAAACCCTAAGATGCAGATGATGTTGATGATGATGGTCATGATGATAATGATGATGACGATGCTGATGGTGGTGGTGATAGTGATGATGATGATGATGACAATTTCTACAGTTGCCGCTGCTAGTGGCGGGGGATTATGCAATGTGCGCTGCACTTATTTCTACTACGATGCAGCAGAAGAAGCGGATGATTCTCGTGACGATGAGAAGTCTTGTTACATGTTACTGTCTAAGGACGACACTCGTGATTCAAGGCTCTTCATTCAAAGCCGGTGTGGCTTCAAAAGTCGTGCTGTCCCCCAATGTTCCACGGTTCACATAGCATATACAATACCCAACACCTTTCAAACGGGATCTCTTCTGGATTTTCAAGGATCGGAGTCCTACACCCTGTTAGCGCTTAAACTCTAGGGTCATACAGACGGTGCCAGCAGCCACTGCTGCAGGTGTAGATCATAGTCCTGCGAGCCTGCTGTTCCGCGCCGTAGAGGTGTCCCTGACTTGTTTTTGTAATTGGGGGTCTGCTTAGGGTTTAAGGTTTACGGGTTAAGGGTTTAGGGCTTAGGGTTGGCAATACTTTTCCACATGGGGTTGCCGAATATGTCTTTAGTAAAGAACAACTCAAAACTTAAACCAAGTTCTCAGGCTTACCTGTTTCTCCGAGTTCGGCCGTCGAGGGTTTGCTTTAGCCCTCAGGGTCCAATGAAGTATATTATGGGGACAACTCAAAGCCAAAGTGTATACCATGTGAATACATGGACCCTTAGCGAACGGCATTCCGTACAAGAAGAGCTCTGACGAGCCAGACGATTTGCTGCATAGGTATTCGTACCCTTATGCTCAGAGTCCCCAACAGGCCTTTCCAAGAGGGTCCATATAAACTACCAATCAGGAATTGGTCACGAGACCATCCTCATCATGGCTTAGGGGACCTAGTTCCATAACCGTAGTATATATGAACCCTCTTGTTTCACGAAGGATTCCGCCTCGAAACTTAGCTCGTAGAGTCTTAGAGGGCATCGTGTTGCCCTTCATTCCGTAATTGAGGGGTATCATGCTCTGCGGGCAGGGGCTTCTCGTGATTCACTCCGTACTTGAGGGATATTGGGCTTTCTGGCGGGTTGGATAAAAGGCTATGAGAACGGTGAATACAGCTTCTGAAGAGTCGTACAGAAGACAGTGGAGGAGATGACATACTTTGCCCGCTTCGATACAAGACCGCAACTGCTAAAGCCGCATTAGCTTAGTGTGATGTTCCATAGACGTTTAAATGCTTAGTACTTTTTTCCTTAGGGTTCCTATTCTATTTGCAGTATAACATACCCAGAAACCCTATTCTATTTGTTAAGGGCGCTATGGAGCCTTGTTTTGCAGTTTTAGGGTCTCTGCTGCGCTGAGCCAAGCTAACAAGCCATATGCAGCCATATGGGTCTATGTACTCATCTCTTTTTTATGCTTTGGCTTTTAAATAGCCCTTATATAGGTACTCTAGGACCAAAGTATTTACAGTATAGGTACATCATGTCCTAGGTAGCCCTACGTAATCCCAACACTTATCATGGAGCCTTAGGGAAGTTGTTGAGTTCCCCCCTTGCTTGGGAATCTTGGTCATCGATGTTGTTTCCAGCGCTTAGGGTTTAGGGTTTGGTGTTTAGGGCTTATAGGTTTGGAATTATCCCTTTATGCTTTGTTCGTTGCTAGAAGCTTATAGTAATGGATGCGACGTCATGTTAATGACTGTGCCAATCTGCGTTCGCCCGTGAGCCTGGCTCAACTCGATTCGGTCCTAAGCGTGCAACTGCCTATACAGTGAGCTACCGCACCATCGTTACAAACGACTTGCTTGATAAAGGCTCTCAGTATGATCGAAGATATCGCATTGTTTGACCCGTTTATGATCCTTAGCGTGGTAGTTTCTTAGCGTCGTGGCCTAAATAATCGCCCATACTATTTTGGAGCTCCCTAATATTTTAAAAGCAGGTTAAACATACTACCTCAAGACACACTCTGCTTGAAATTACTAAGGCCCCTCATTACATGGCTCTGGCCACTTATTAGAACCTCTCTGCGGTTTAGGGGTTGAGTGTTCCCCGCCAGCTCTGGGCCCTGAACCGCAGCTCAGACTGTTAATCGTTAACCCTAAACGCTAAGCCATCCTAAGCCCGAAGACTTAAAAGCCGCAACTCCTGAGTGCACTAATGTAGGAACCTGATTAAGAACCCCTGGCCCTATAACCCCAAAATTTTAGGAGTCATATAAGGAACCCTAACCGAAACCCAAGGTTTCTTGATCAGGCCCCCATATTAACTCTCGATCCACCTGCTCTGTCCGTTGCGATGGGATGGTAAGCTCTTGTGAGGCAGGCGACCTGTCTCTGGCTTTTTTTGGGGTCTAATATGGAAGCCTGGACAATTAGGTGTACTACTCCTTCGGGGTCCTCATTTCCCAAAAATAACGTGATATCCCCCCAAAACCCTGCTGACAATTGTTCATGCCCCTGTATTGGGTTTCAGGGTCAGGGCTTGGGGAGGTCATTCCACGCTTGGGGTCAGAGGGGTGTTGTAGGCTATGTCCCCTTGTCGAAGGTATGAAGGCCTATGAACCTGCAAGTACATCACCGCCGCTTGATCTCCTCAAGCCCTAAACTAGCTCCTGTCTCGTCTTGACATGTGTTCGAGGTTTGCGATGGAATGAAGCCCTGACCCCTAGAAGCCCTGAACCCCAAACCCTCCAGGCCCCAAGCCCCCCAAATTTTGAGCCCTAAACCTAAACTCCTGAGCCCTGAAGCCCTGAAACCTCAACTTCCTAAACCGTCCTTTGCTTAACATGACCTAGAGCTTATAAGGCTTAGGGTGTTTGCCATAAACACCTAGATAGTTCCCTAAACCCTTTTTGGGTCCCCCGAAATCGTGCGGCGCCCTTTTTAAAAAAGACCTGGAAAGGGCCCTAATTCAGAGAACGAATTGCCCTTTTGTTCAATTTCTGGGACCTAGAGTAGGCCCTTATTCCCTTTTTTCAGGGTTCAGGTTCCCTTATAAACCCCCTTAAACCCAAAAGGGCACCGTTTTTATTCCTAGCCCCAAGGGTCCAAGTACCTAATAATCATATACTCTCCAAAATCCTAACCTACATAACTGGTATCATAAAACCGAGTACCTAATTATTGGGTCCTTTGGACCCTTGGGGTAGGTTACTCTTGGGCCTTAATTTTGCAGCTCCTGACCCCAAGATCCCTTAACACCCCTTATCGTTACTCACGCTACCGGAAGCCCTAAACCCAAAGGCTCCATGTACCGTTATAGTAGATACTTAGGACTTAGGCCTTAAAGTACCTATATAGGACCACTTTAAGGCCTAAGTATCTACTATATGGCTACATGGAGCCTTTGGGAAAGGGCCCTAGAGGGTTCTGTAATAGGATTCCCTTAAAAGGCTCCTATAGGGTTCTATAATGGGATGCCCCTTAAAGGGTCCTATAGGCTTGTAAAATCAGCTCCCCTTTCAAAGTCCATGTGCTCCTGTAGTATGTACTAAGGTCGTAAAGTAGTCCCCATGTCGGTACTTTGGGGCCTATATATATTATACCGATAGACTGTGTAGGCACGCGGAACCTTAGGCAAAGTATGGAGGGTGCCTTAGGACTGACAACACAGGGAGCGGCAAACAGCTGGGAACGGTTGGTGGCTTCCGTGAGCAACTTTGCCACTGCTGGTTCATGGCTTGCCATTATGGAACGCATCCACACTCCAAACCGAAGAACCCAGAGCGGCGTCACCTTTCGAAACGGAGATTTCGGGAGCAGGCCGCAAAACTTGGGCTTTGTCGCTTTGTAGCATCGTGGGTGATGGGTTGTGTGTACGAGCCGAAAACTAGAGCACAAAACCCTCAACTGCAAAACGCTCAAGCCCTAACCCCTCCTAACCTCGAAACGGCTCCATACGGTTGATGATATAAATCCTGCATTACCTTAAGGACCCTAAACTATGGGAATTATGGTATATTCCTTATTATGGTTAATGCAGGGTTTATATCATCAAGCGTAGTACCCCTAAAACTAGTCCATGGTTGGGATAGTACTAACAATGTAAAAATCTATTCCTTCTTGGGCTTAGGCACCCATAAAAATCCAAAATATATATGTACTGGTACTTCAGGGCTTGTACTGAGGAAAGCTGTTGTTTACAGCTTTCTGGAAACGAAACCCCTCCGTAAGCCCTAGAATGAAGACCTTGTATGTTTACTTACCTTTGGTTAGTAGGGAATGGAGGAATGGGGTACAATTATAACTACTATTACTACCATTCTTCCATTCCCTACTAGCCAAAGGTAGGTTTAGGGGTTCCTGAAGCCCTAAAGTCCCTCGAATATTGTACAAAGGTAGACTCTTGCGCCCTTGGGACCTTGCAGCCGCAATCTGAATTCTTTAATTACAGCATCGGCCCTAGAAACCCTAAACTCTAAACTCCATAAGCCCCAAACCAACCTTAACCTTACAGGGTTTAGGGTTTTGGTGATTATTAGGGTCGAAGGCCTAGGGTTTAAGCACTAAACTCCAAACCCAAACCTTAAACCCTAAACCTGCACTAAACTCCACACCCTAAGCCCTAAACCTGCACTAAACTCCAAACCCAAACCTTAAGCCCTAAACCCAGCTGGGAGGATGGACCCTACCGATGAGTCCACTCCAAGGAGCTCCTCCCAAACGCCCAAAGGAGGCGAGATCCTAAGTTCTACCCTGGATCCCCAAACTTATAAGTACCCCAAAAGGGATGCTACCTGGGGTTACCGTACTTATGCGCCTTTAAATGAGCTACTTACTCCAGAATGTAGGGTTTAGTAGAGTTTAGGTTTTGGGTTTTAGGGTTTACCTTAACCCCAAACAAAACCTACCTTTTGAAGGACGTTTATACTGAAATCATAATAGGGAACCCTAGAAAGGAAGGTCTTATAGGGTCCAGGTAGTTGGTGTAGGCTTTGAGTTTAGGGTTTAGGGCAGGTTTGGGGGTTCAAGCTGAAATTTGTTGTGAGATGATCTCAGAGGATCCTCGTAGGTTTAGGCTTCAGGTTCAGGGTTTGGGGTCCCGGGGTCGGGGTCTTAGTCTTAGTAGCTGAGTGGATACGCTTTACACTTTTGGGGATAATGTTGCCCACTATAAAACTAAAAGTGTACACTTTTTGGGGCTTATGAACTCAGGCACTAAGCTTTAGATTTTTAGAGACTTATAAGTACCATAACTCGAATGAAGATCCCTTTTCGGGCACTTATAACTAAGTCCACCGACCCTCCAGGCAAGCCCTAAGGTTTAGGGCCAATAGGTTAAGGGGTTTAGTGTTCTAAGGGATTGTAGGTTCTGGCGGAACAGACAGTGCTTGATGGTATTGGGCCTAAAAGAATATGGGGCTGACTACTTGGAGGGTCGGGAGAGTTAGTAACTAGTTATTTTGGAGACTTATAAGTACCATAACCCCAATCCCCCGACCCTCCAAGTAACGAATCCATCATAACGGTTCCTAACCTAGGATTCCAGAATTCTTGCTTGTGCAACATGGCCCTTGCCTTTTGGTAATAGATACAATTATGGAGATACACCAATCCTTGTGCAGCTATTAGCAACTGTGATAATGATTCGCCATAGCCCCACACGAGGTACATATAACCTGGGGAGAGTTACTGACATATTCCGGAGTTTGCCGCTTCCGAGCTCTCACTCGTTTGCCGTTTCTTGTGGAACACCCCAGCCAGAATCCCAAAACATACATAGAGACATTGGGGTTTAGGTTTTCATTGTACATCCTATTCCGAGGCGAGATGTATCCACAGGCACCGTTCAGCCGTACCTGGGCTTGGGGCGTGGCTTCCGAGCCACTGGGACACCGAGTCGACTGCTAGCTACGTCGCGACCAGTGGCTCGCCTCACAAGTGACGCTGCCCATGCACCGTTGGGTGGATCCAAACTGGACGTGCAAGACATAACTGGAGGGAGTTCGGGGCCATTTCCGGGCCCATGTGGTGCAGTGAAGGGCCGCGGGGCTCAACAACTTTCCCGGCTACTTGGAGGGTCGGGGGACTTAGTATGTAGGTAATTTTAAGTAGTGTTACTGATATATGCACCCTAAAAGGGATCCTATTGAGGGATATGGGGGATATAGTACTTATAACTCCAAATCACGACTTAGTAAGTCCCCCGACCCTCACCCAAATAGTATTGGCCTTAAAGTAGTCCAGATTTAGGTACTCTGGGCCAAGGTATATACAATTTCGGTACATGGACCCTTACGGCTAAGCCTTAACCCCAAGCCGAGAGTCTTAAGTTTCAAACCTCGAACCCGTAGTCCACAACGCTTGGCTTAGCGCTGAACCGTACAAAAAATTCGTTCGAAAAGATGAACCCATACCCCTAAATCCTAAAACCCTAAACCCCAAGCCCTAAGCCCTAAACCCCCAATAGATCCCTTATAGGTCCCTAAAGGAATCCTTAAAGGAACCCTTAAAGGAGCCCTAAACCTAAAAACCCGCTGAAAGAGAGCCCCAAACAGCGCCCAGATGTCGCTGGCAGTGGCACGGACACCGGGGAGGCCGACGTGACTGGCACGCCCAGACCTTCCAATAACCCTTAACCCTGAGGGTCCAAAGGACCCAATAACTAGGTACTCGGGTTTAGGATAGTAGTTATGTAGGTTACTATTTGGGAGAGTATATGATAATTAGGTACTTGGACCCTTCGGGTTAACAAGGTTCCTGAGTAGTACCCTTTTTAAAAGTGCTTTGAACCCATCCTTAAGGGACTCTAGAAGGGATCTATAGGGGTTTAGGGTCTACTAGGTTCCTGAGTAGTACCCTATTGCTAGGGACCCCAAAAAGTACATAAGCATAAGCATTCTAAAGGGATATCCCTACCTTATGCGGCTTCATTATAAGGGGGTTTATATAGGATATCCCTATCCTATTTAAAGGTGCTTTGGACCCTTTGCAAATTGCAAGGTATGGGGTTTTGCAGTTTATTCGATGGCAGGCTTTGGGTTTATCGGATGGCGGCCTCAAGCTTTACCAGGTTCCTGAGTAGTACCCTTTTTAAAGGCTTCCTTAAAGGGTTCTATAAGGGATCCTTAAGGCATTCTACAAGGGATCTATAGGGGTTTAGGGTCTACTAGTTCCTGAGTAGTACCCTTTTGCCCTTTTTGTTTTGGGATCTCCTTATTCAAACAGAATAGTTATTATAAAGGGGCTACTCAGGAACCTAGATTCATTAAGGAGTATACCTTGAGCTATGATAGGATCCCTATATAGTATAATTTCAAGGTAGAATCAATTCATACTAGGGACCGTACTATACTGTAAGGTATACTCCTTAGTTAAAGGATATTGGAAGGTCTGGGCGGCCTGTTGGTATCATTTACCAAGATCAAGCATTCGAGTATGCTAATTGCTATAATATGTTTCAGCTATAAATGAATATAGTTTATTACCAAAGCTCTTAAGACTTAACCAAGGTTTGAACGGTTAAGGTGTAGAGTCTGGAGGTTTCGAGTGACAGTGATTAGGCTTCAGGGCTGTGACGTGCGCGTCCCCCTTTGTCCGGGGTGCCGATGGTTCTGTCTTAGAAAGCGACCTCAGTAAGGTTGGGCTTCAGTCAATGCAAGAACTTATATCACGTTTCGTGTTGGGTTTAATGTGGTGGTGGTGGTGGCGGCGGCGGCGGTCGTGGTGGCATGTCTACCATCATCAGCATTGAAACTCTTTAGCTTTCATGGTCATTCGTGGTAGTTTCATGATAGCAAAGACACGGAGCCTTAATCATGAAAGCCATATTCAAGCAACAAGCAAGAGCAAACAACTGCAGGCGGCTCCGACAATGGCTGAAGTGGAGGGGGCTGTCATCCTAGGCCGCACCCTCGGAAGCACTCAGACTTGTCAGTGTCGGCTTGAACCTTAATGCTATAGTCTTCGGGTAGTGGCCCTGGAGGGCACATCAACATGAAGTATCTTGGGAGGACGAGGGCACATGTAACATGTGGCATATGGGGGTTATAAGAACAGCAGAAAGCTTTTGTTGCGGCTCTTTCTGTGGTGTGGTTTGAGCTAGAGGGTTCAAGGCTCAGGGTTTCTACCGAACTTTTGCATCCTATATCTCTGTCGTGAAACCTCCCATGCCCTCAACAATCCTGAGCGGCAAACCTAGACCGCACGCCTAACTTTATGGGTCCATGTACCTAAATAACATATACATTGGCCCCAAAGTATATACTTTAGGACTAGGTTCCTGAGTAGTACCATTTTGCCGTTTTTGTTTTGGGATCTCCTTATTCAAACAGAATAGTAGGAAAAGGGGTACCGGGGTACCCTTATTACAAAGGGGCTACTCAGGAACCTAGAGGAGTACGTGGACCGTCAGCTTGAACTTGGCACTTGTCTCCGCCAACCCTCAATGCCCCAAAACAGCTCCCAATTCGAGACCCTAGCCTGTGCCCCAGATCTTCCGATGTCCCTTAATCAAGGAACATGCCTTGAACTCCTACTCTAATTTAAGGTATATTGGTATATTCCTTAGTTAAGGCTTAGGAGTTACCTCGAATCATATTAAGGATATTCCTACTATAATTTAAGGTATATTGCTATTTTCCTCACTTATAAGGAGTTTTGGAAGGTCTGGGGCCCTCACCCCGACTTAACCTCACAAATGCCCACGCATCCCTGTTAATTAAACCCAGATACTCCAAATCAAAACCCCTCAATTAAGCAATATACCTTAAATTATAATAGGATTTAAGGTATATTCCTTAATTAAGGGGTTTTGGAGTCTCTGGGAACCCTAAACCCTCTATCTCTTCAGACCATCTGCGGAATAGAAAGAGGCCCTTAAAAAACGAAAAAAAAACGAGCTCTTTCCGACCCTATAGATCCCTTATGGATCCCTTAAAGGAACCCTAGGTATTCCTTAATTAAACCCTAGCTCTTTCCGACACGACCCAGGGGGTGATCTCGCAGAATTCTTGGACAGCCCCTTAGGCGCCGGTCGCAAGTTGTCAGCTCCACGGGTTGAGGGGTTCTTGGGGTTTTAGGGTTTAGGGGTTCTTGGGATTTTAGGGCTTAGGATTTAGGGTTTAGGGTTGAGGGGTTCTTGGGATTTTAGGGCTTAGGGTTTAGGATTTGTTGGGTTCACGCCTTCGGGTCGAGGGTTTTTCTGCTGCAATGAAATGCCTACGGGTCCATGTACTCATATAGTATATACATTGGCCTTAAAGGACTCCCTATGTTTTAGGGAATGAAGCTTTGAATGGGAGTTTCCGAAAATAGGGGTACCTTATTTTGGGGACCTTATAATAAGGATCCTACTATTTAGGGTACTATATTGGGGTCCCCTATTTTCGGAAACTCCCAAATGAAGCTTCAGGGACCATAGGGTTTCAGGTTCCGGTCTTATCCGGTAGGCTTTGGGGCCTTTTGGCCCTTCTGTTTACCAACGGGCCATGGTGGGACGTGCGCACGCGCGGGAGTGTGTGCGTGTGTGTGTGTGTGTGCGTCTTACATCGCAGTCTTGAGGTTAGACACGTCTCCCCTATTCCGAGACTTAGGTGGACGGCGATAGCGGACCCGTTGCAATCACGCAATCCGGATGGCTTAACTCTGAAACATTCTGAAACCAGGGGCCTTAGAATTAGAGCCTGCGCCCAGTACTCCATAACTCTAGACCCCAGACATCCCCAAGCCGCAGCTTGATAGGAGGCGTACATCGTCAGCCCTATGCGTGCTAATACCCAGATACTCCAAAACCCCTTAATTAAGGATTATACCTTAAATTATAATAGGATCCCCAATATGATTTAAGGTATATTCCTTAATTAAGGGATTTTGGAGTCTCTGGGGACATGCATGCCTGGAAGCTTACCTATCGATCTATTTGTCAATCTCTTGACCGCCCTATCTCTCTCTCGCTCTCTCGTTCTCTCGCTCTCTATCTCTCCATCTGTGGATGACGACTACGCTATCCTTTGACATGTCAACGAGAAAGGAGCTTTTGTTCTTTCCGCTTCCAGCTTGAGACTCTTGTGTTTCTGTACTTGGGGGACATCCTAAATCCAGTGTCGTTTCAGGCGAGGTCGTCGTGAGATGGGTTTGAGTCCACTAGCATCGTGACGAACCCACGCGTCTTTCCGACAGGCTACATGCATCGCTGCTGCAGACGATCACGAGGAAGTGGATGCCGTACGCCGTTCAGAAATTCGGCCACGCAGGCCGCGTTCGTGGTCGCCGCCGCTGGCAGGCCTCGCAGGCGTTCCTCACAATTGCTGCCGAGTTTTCTGGACACGCTCCTGCGTTGGCAGGAGGAGGTAGTGGCAGGTGCAAGTGAGAACGAGGGCAAGGGAATGAGTTCGGAAGCTGCCCAAGAACAGGCAGTCAAGAACCCAGCTGCGACTGTACAGTTAGGGTTTAGGTTTACTAACATGGTGAAGATGCTTCCAGGACTTGAGGAGTAAGGAACCCGTAAAGATCCGCTTCAAAGTATTTCTAAAGGAGCATTTATAGACCCTAAACACTAAACCGCCAGAGACCAAAAATCCCCAAACTCCTAAACCTCTTATCCCTGAGGGTCCAAAGGACCCAATAATTAGGTACTCGGGTTTAGGATAGTAGTTATGTAGGTTACTATTTTGGAGAGTATATGATAATTAGGTACTTGGACCCTTAGGGTATTAAACCCCGAATTCCCTAAACCCTTAAGCCCCTGGACCCGAAAACAGAACCCTAAAACGCTTACAACCCTTCAGCTCCAAAACCCGGCAGCCTCTAAACCCACAAACATCCTCAGACCCCTGAAAACACTGAAAATCCCAAACTTCCCCCAAATCACCGAGGACTCTAAACACCAAACATCCTTAAAAGAAGAGAAGTGGGGAGCCGAGTGTGTGAGGCGCAGCCGACACGGATGAGTGGCCGGAGGCCGTTGTCGCCACCACACAGGCCGCAATGGAAATTTGGGGTTTAGGGTTCAGGGTTTAGGATCATAGGGTTCAGGGTTTAGGGTCTAGGGTTTAATTAGAGTTGTGGATGATGTCGGGTAATTAACCGTAGTAGTAGTAAGGGGTACGGGGAACCGAGTTTAAGAAAACTAATGTGGGGGCCTTAATAATTAGAATAGGTTTTTTTGGGGGGGTTCCTTATTTTTCTTATATAGTATAATATACCCCCAAACCCTATTCTAATTGTTAAGGCTCCTACATTTGGGACTGTCAGCGTCCCTTTGTTATTTAAGGGTTCTATAGGCGTACTAGAGGGTATTTGTTTGGGGTTTAGTGTTTTGTTCATGTAGGTGTCTTCTTCAATAAGGGCAAGTAGGTAACAAGTAGACTTAGACGTACCCTAAAAAGGGATCCTACGTGGGGCGATGATACTTATAAGCCCAATAAACTAACTACCTACTAGGCCCCAAAGTAGTTCCTTTTTGGGAGTACCTTATAGAATTCTAAATATGAACCCCATAAAGGAACTACTTTGGGGCCTATGGGTACCTACTAGGGCCCCCGACCCTCCAAGTGCGGAGGCTTGAGGCTGGGTTTAGCTGCTTGGACTAGGCCAGGACCGTGTCTTGGCCTTTAACGTTAACAGACTCATGGGCTTGTAAACTAGGTCTCCCGGTCTCCCAGTGGGCTTGCTTTCCCTTTTTGTAGCTTTAGGTTCCTTATAAAACTACCTTATACCAAAAAGGGATCCTTTTATTGCTAGGTTTTCGGGGATCCGAGTATATTCAGTTGCGAAAAATGTGTTTCAAGGGCAGTCGTGAAGGTTGTGTTTTGGGGATTTCAGCGGCATTAAGGTTTCAGGGTTTGAGTTTGAGGTTTGAAAGGGTTTTGGTCCAGCCTGATCCCTTAACCTTAAACCTTGTATAATCCTGGCCTCATAACTATAGGCTTGACCACTGAAGGCCTTGTTTCTAGGTCTTGACGTTTAGGGTTCAGCTTCATGTACGTTTTTGGGCTTAGTGTATCTCTACGGCTTCGGTTGCCTTCGCTCAGACGTCCTAGCAAGCATACAGTTCCTGCAGCAAGTATGCTCATGATCTTGAGCTCTCCTCACTTAAATTGTTTTACACTGGGGGTTTAGGCTTGATACTGAAAGGATGCCGAAGTTTGTATGCCGGAGAGACCCAGGTGCCCACCGAATATCATTTTGTTCGGTGCAGCTTTCCTGGCTCTCAGCGACCTGCTCACGCATGGATTCTAGTCATAGCCATGCCTGCAACTAAAACATGACTAGCCCTAAGGGTCCATGTACTCATATAGTATATACATTAGTATATACTGTTTGGGTACATGGACCCTTAGGGTAGGACTAGGAGGAGCGCGTGAATATGTACTCAGAGTTGCTTCGCGTTGAGGGGTATCGGTACGGGGCTCGGGACGTTTCAGGTTGGCTCTAACAATTTAAGGTCTCGGGTTTTCGGTGTTGGGTTTGCGTGTAACACTCAAGACCAAAGACTGGATATTTCGTGGGGCTCTCACCTCCCCCAAACCACAGGAACCCAGCGCCCGATGACTCATGGACCCGAAACCAAATTCCGAGCCTGTCTGGGACCGTGTCACCCAGGTCTCCACCTCCACCCTCCCAAGCTTTCGGGTTCTCGGATCTCGAACTTTGAGGTAGAAGGACGTGGAGTCTGTAGTCATGAATTTTAACGGTTTTTTAGGCCTTAGGGCTTTAGGGTTAGGGTTATAGGGCTTTTTTAAACCCCAAAACCCTATAACCCCCCCTCCCCCCCAAAAAAAACCCTAGGTTTGGGGTTCAGTAGAACACAGAGCCTTCGGCGGTGCTCCGGCTGGACATCATGATTGACTATGGAGTCAAGGCTGGGCAACCGACCCTTGCCTGAACCAAAAACAAATGATCCCTTGAAGGAGCCCTATAATAAAGGCTCCCTTAGCGGAATCTTTAAAGGATCCTGTAAATCTTAGTAGCTGAGTGGATGCACTTTACACTTTTTTGGGATAATATTACCCACTGTAAAGCTAAAAGTGTACACTTTTGGGGGCTTATGAACTCAGCAACTAAGCAAGCAACTCTTAAACCCTAAACCCTAAACCCCTCAACCCTAAACCCTAAGATCCCTGAAAGGAACCCTTGAAGGATCCCGGAAGGGCCGAAGGACCCAATCATTCTGTACATGGGTTGGGGATGGTACGGTTGATGGACAAAATCCTGCATTACCCATTATAAGGAATATACCATAATTCCCATAGTTTAGGGTCCTTAAGGTAATGCAGGATGTTGTCCATCAGCCGTAGTGACGTAGGTTACTAGGTAGGGTTTAGGGTTTAGGGCTTTGGGACATTTTATATTTTCCCCTTATTGGGCTGAAGAGGATCTTAATTACTAATATTTTTCAATTGCTTTAAAAGCCCCACCTAGGTTAGTATTTTGAAAAATGTGAGTATTAGGTACTTGGAGCCATGAGGGGAAAGACGAATAGGACTGCTTCGAGCGTGGAGTTTGGAGTTTAGGGTTATGCTGGCTGACTTCTCGGCTTAATTAGTAGGGTTCGGGGATGGGTTTGCAATCTCGTTTTGAGGGTTTGCGCGGGGATTGAGGTTCGTTCTGTGTTTGGGTTTGGAGGGACTACGCAACCTTGCCGTATCTGCTAACTGCTGAAACGTGTGCTTCGATGATTCAATCACGTCGAAGCATCAGAGAGACAGAGAGAGGGGAGAGAGAGCCCCCTAACACTGAACCCTCCAACTTCAAACAGCTATACACCTAAAGACCTAAAGTCTGCAACCCTAAGCCGTACGGAGGTCTCCAAGCCTAAAACCTTAAAGCCAAACGGCTAAACCCCAAAACTAAAACCCTATGGACCTTAAGCTGCCCTAAACCTACGCCCCTAAGCCTCTATGGAGGTGGACTTGTTCATGCATCAGAAAGTCCGACACACATTTACGACTATAAGAGGTCCATGTGCCCAAATAGTATATACTTCAGCCCCAAAGTACCTATATAGGGACTACTTTAAGGCCAAAGTATATACTCTTTGGGCACATGGACCCTTAGGGAATATGCCTGTTTCCCTGAATCCTTGCAGTCTCAGGAACTGGTATCTGGCGTTTCAGCTCACCGGCAGCGTTTTTCCAAGATGTGCCTGGTCTGCTTCGCTATCGAGTCGCCTTCGGAAGATAAGCCGGAGATTACAGTAAGCCCCAAAAAGTTGGAAACCGGACTAAGGACAATTAGTGCTGGGATTCCCTATGCATGACTCTTAAGGATTGAGTCTGTCGGGTTTCCAACTTTTGGGCTTCTGCTGTACGTTCTTAGGTTTATTGTAACCCTAAGGGTCCATGTACCCAAATAGTGTATACTTGGGGCCCAATGTATCTATATACGGAGTACTTTAAGGCCAATGTATATACTATATGAGTACATGGACGCTGGCTTCCTTTGAGAGCTCTACAAGCCTCTTCCTTACACGCGGCAACCCTGGGTCAGTTTCTTATAGTAACTGAGTAGGTAACCTTTAGCCTTTTGGTTTTCATATAAACCTACCATAATTGAGAAGGCTGTACCCAGCCCCTAAGGTTTCTTGTAGTAGGTTGAGCTTCGGCGCGGAGGCATGGAGTGGCGCGGCGGTCTTGGCAGAATGACTCGGTTCCCGAATAGTTTTTCTTTGTAGGTTCCCGTGTTGGGTTTAGGGTCTATGTTTCCTTAGATAAATGGTACCCTTATTATGATGGGGCCACTGTGGAACCTAGATGACGGAACTCGAGGGTGGCAGCGATCGATTGGATTGCTTTAGGGCTCAAGAAGCTTATCCGTCGCGAGAGCCCTATCCAAGACTGTACACCACCATGTGCGCAAGGTCAAGACAGACGGGTGGCAGAGGAGCTACTAGCACATCTATTAACTGACTAAGAGTACGGTTGATCGAATAGCCGAGGCAATATGCAGTGACAGTTGCACAACGATGAGCCTGGACAAGAGTGGAATATGAAAGATAGACACGTTCGCCAACTTCGCAAGACCCCCATGACCATCACAGTCATCTGGCATTGCTATCATCAGCATCATCGTCATCACCATCACCATCACAGCCACCACCATCTTTATCACCATCAGAAGCAGCAGTGTGTTTCTTGCCTTACACTCATTACCATCATAATCACGTTGTGTCGTCATGAGCATTCACGATTCGTTTCGTCCGCTCTCAATATTCAAGCTACTAGTACTGCATTCCCTCTACCCTAAACCCCAAACCCTAAACCCTAAACCGAAGCCTAACCTTGAGGCTTTATGGTGGTCTTTCCTTTGGCCCTGCTGGCAGTGGGACTGAAGCTTCTGCACCAGCACGAGGTGTTCGGAAAGGGCAAGGAGGACCTTCAATTTTGGTTCTTAGGGTTTCGGGGTTTAGGGTGTAGGGGATTTAGGGGTTTAGGGTGTAGGGTGTTGGGGTTAGCATCTGAGCCTCAAGCCATTAGCCAGAGTACTGTATGAGATGCAAGCCCGAGTATGGCATGTCTCCCGCACCCCCCGGCTGGCTTGGTGTTATTGGCTAGAATTCATGGTGTTGGCTTCTTCGGCACCGTATCCCGCATGGCTGCCATGAGGTTCATGGGTACTCATTTGCAGAAGCATAGCCGCGGCAAGCTCAGATACGCGTTGTTATTGCCCAGTTTGGGCAGCCTATAGCCTAGCCCTGTTCTCTTAGCCCGTGTCCCTCGTAGCCTTCCTACGCCCTAAACCGTAAACCCCGGGCCCCCTTAGCTACCCTTTGCAGGACATCGTCGCAGGCTTCTATTTCCTTCTGGACGGAAATCCTTGGAGTGGCAGCTGGGGACTACCAAAAGCTTCTTCAACGTTAGGGTTTAGGGTTTAGGGTTAACTGTTTTGATGTGTTTTTATTGATAGGGCTTGTGTTTAGACGAGGGTTTATGAAAGCGTGTCTACGAGGATTCTTCGCATAAGCTACAGGGGAGACTGAGAATGCATAAGCAATGGTCGTATAGTCCATATGTTTGTAGTATATCATATATAGTTCTATGTATGTTTGTATACACACCAGTTTTGGAAATCTTATAACACCTCTGTATTATTAATGGCGCTTTGGGTATTGAGGTTTCGGTTTCGTTGAGAGACGGGGTGCGTGCTTGGGTTTCTCGGGTTTCGAAAGGTCAGATTCTAGATAGGGTTGAGGGTTCAGCTGTCAGATCAGGTACTCAAACCTCATCTCCAGATTGAAGTCCCCCAAGGGTCCATGTACTCATATAGTATATACATTGGCCTTAAAGTACTCCCTATGTAGGTACATTGGGCCCAAGGTATATGCTATTTGGGTACACGGACCCTTAGGGGTCATGAAGCTCTCAAAAAAAAGCTAAATCTTCACACTCTCCCAATCCAGCCAACAGCAAGTCTTATCTCTGAATCTAAACCTGGATAGCCTAGGTGCCGCAACTAGTAGGAAGAGATAGTAACAACTTTCCATATAGGGTTCACTAACTAGTATATATATATACACACATACATACACATGTATTTAGATGTGTATATATATATATATATATATTATATGCTCTCGGGTCCCGGGCCCCCCCCCCCCTCCCGGCCCGTCCCCGGACCCCTGCTCTGACCGGCCCCGCACAACCAGAACGAACCCACGCAATCCAGAGGGAGGGAGGACGATGGAGAATGATCCCAGCCAGTGCTTCTTCACAGGAGCGGAGAACCGCATCAGAGCAGGGACAGGGGCACCGTTTGCAAGGAGAAAAGANGGGGGGGGGGGGGGGGTGTGGCAGCCCTGCATCATATATATATATATATATATATATATGTATGTATGTGTGCGTGTGGTTTTACGTCGCTATTGTTATTTATTCCTTGTTGTTTATGTGTTGTTAGGCTTTGCTATGGTTATACCATACACGCAACACACGCCGAAACCCTACTACTAAGCCCTCTGAGTATTTGGGGCCAAGGCCCCCGAACCCCAGAACCGAAATCCGAAAACCTAAACCGTACAAAAGGGCCCATAAAACACACACCAAAAAACGTACAAATCTTAAGTTAACCTGACCTTGCCAGGCCCTAGATAGAAACACACCGTACATTCCGAGAGCATTTCAACAAGAGCGTTGGGCACTCCATGCAAAACCTTTCCGCCAAACCCAAAGCCTTAAATCCTAACACCATCCTGCACGCTGAAGTCACGGTTCAAGCAAGGCTTCAGCGGCTTTGTCACCTTCGTCATCGTTTTTCGACTATCCGCTGCTTATTCGACATACTGGCACCTCGCCATTCTATGCGTTTTGGGCTTAGGGTTTCGGGCAGGGCAGTTGAGTGCCCATGGGTACTAATCAGCAATTTTTTTACATACGGTTCCCTACGCTTAGGGATTTGGGGTTTAGGGGTGCAGGGTATGGGGGTTTTAATTAATCAAAAAGCCCGATAAGAATGCTACGAAGTATTGTAGCCATGGCTTATGGGCATCTTATCACTTACTGAACGGATTTGGTGCAGGATCGAATGTTTGAGCTCAGAGCCTTGGATTCCGGGGCATGGTTCAGGAAAGTCTTTCAGCACAGTGCCAGCGACAAGCCCTAAACTCTTAGCCTTGTTAAAATGATTTACCATAATGGGCATAGGGTTTCGGGCTCGCTATAATTCTTTCTCAAGCCTTGAAGTTACAAGGAGCCTGTATGAAGCAGTGTACACCCCGATGAAATCTCGATAAAAACCAAAACCCTAAACGGCCAGATGTGTAAACCCTCATGTCCGAATACCCTAAACAGCCTGAACCCTAAACCCAAAACAACTCTCAACCTTAAACCCCAAACGCGAAACCTTAAACCCCCTAAGCCTTAAACCCTAAACCCCTCAACCCGAACTTCGACCCTTAAACCCTAAACCCCTAAACTTTTGTTGTATCCTTATGGATCCCTTAAAAGAACCCTTTAAAGGAACCCTGAAAAGGTAGGTTCTTCAGGGTGCAGGTAAACCCTCAAAAACCGCAAGCCCCTAGCCCAAAAGGGCCGCCTACACCACGACGAATGGCTTCCTTGGAGTGCCCCGGCCTGCAACTCTGTGTTTTCTTGGATTCCCAATCCCCAGCCTTTAAACTTTTTGGTCTCTTATAGTTTACATAGTAGGAATCGGAAAGTTCAACCTTTTATGTTTGTGGCTTATTGGGCGAGTAAGTTTTTGGGCTTCCCAGAGACTCCAAATCCCAGAATTACGGAATTATACCTTAAATCAGAGTCCTATTTGGGTTCCTAGTATAAGTTAAGGGATCTTCCTGAATTAAGGGGTTTTGGAGTCTCTGGGTTTGAGGGCTTAAGGTTTCGGAGCTTGGGGGGTTTTGGGTTTTGGGAAGCTGGTACAGCTTGTCATGGAACTACGCCCATTCGCCATCGTGCTGGATGATCTGTCGGGAACAGGTATGAGGGCCGAATGGGCCGAATGTCTCCTCACACAAAAGAACGACCCTAAAAGCCCTAGAGCCCGTTGTCTTCGTCTTGCACCAGCGCAAGAAGAAGCAAAAGGCGAGCTGCAAGAACTACGGCTCCCCCTAAACCTTAAGCCTTGAACCCTTGAATCCCAAGCGGGTTAATGTTAAGGGCTCCTTCAAAAGAACCCACACTGACCCAAGGACTGGTCCGGTGCTGCGGCCTCTGCTGTGGCCTTCTGCCGTGGCACCGGGGCCAGCGATGCGGAAGTGGAGGCCGCAGCTCCTTTTAAGGGTGCGGTAAGGGTGCTTTGAAGGATACCATAAGAGTGCGTTAAGAGCTTTTTCAAGGTGTACTATAAGGGTTCTTTCAAGGGTATTTTGAGGGTTCTTTGTCATAGCTGGGTCACATGTCGGGCTTTTATGGGTACCTAAACCCAAGAAGGAATCGACTTTTACATAATTAGTACTACTAAACTAGCTTTAACGCTACTATAAGGGTTCTTTCAACGATGCAAAAAGGGGTTCTTTGCAGGGTGCTACAATTAGGGCTTGGTGTAAGGGTGTAATAGGGGCCTAAACCGAGTAGTAGAGTATATAACTTTTAACCGTTTTGGGGTAGTATAATCCCTATATACACCTTATATTATAAAAAAAAGGTTAACCTTTGGTTCCCCACACCCGACAAGTAGGTAAATAATTACCAATACTATAATTATAGAAAATATGCCCCACAACCCTATCCTAATTATTCAGGCCCCTATATTAGGGTTTAGGGCTTTTAAGCTCTAGACATGTTGGGTTTCAGAGCTCAAGGTTTTGGGGCTGGGCTGTGTGCAATTAAGGGTTTTTAAGGTTTAGGGCTAGGATTTGAGGGATTAGGGTCTTAGGGTTTGGGGCTTCAGGGCTTGGGGTTCAGGCGTCTTGGGTTTGAGGGTTTAGGGCTTTAGGGTTTAGGGCTTCAGGATTTTGGCTTTAACGGTTTGAGGGTTTTGTAGGGCCTGAGGGTACAAGGGCTTGAGTGTTTAGGGCTTTAGCGCCATAGGGCTTTTGGATTTAGGGCTTGAGGGTAGAAGGGTTTTGGGGTTTAGGGCTTGAGGGCCATAGGGCTTTTGGATCTCGGGCTTGAGGGTAAAACGGGTCTTTAGGGTTGCTAGTTGCTCCGACCTCTACAGTGGTTGAACACCAAGAAACCACACTCTGACTGGGACCTACATTCCTTCTGTTTGGGTACCTCTGTGTAGAGCTGCAATCTCTCATAGCCTCTACCCAGCGTAGGATCCTTGTGTCTATCTGGTCTTTTGGAGCACCAGCGAACTGTCGGTTCGCAACCACCTCCACAATCTCATAATTCAGCAATCTACTCTTCAAACCATGTCGCTTTTCGTGTGCACTAGACAAACCATTACAGCGCCAAACAAGACTACGAAAGTCTGCAACAGCCCTCAGTTAAGGGGTTCAGGAGCCTCCCTAACCACTAAACTCCACAACCCTAACCCTCAACCCTGAACCACACAAACCCGTTTGGAGCCTTACAAATCTACAAAAAATCTGCAACAGCCGTTTATTCAGGTGCTTTGGAGCCAAGCTAACTGCCAAACCCTAAACCCTATGACCCTAAAGCCCTAAACCCTACAACCCTAAACCCTGCAACACTAAACCCTGGGTAAACCCTGCAACCCTGAACCCTGAAACCCCAAACAGCCAAACCCTAAACCCTATGACCCTAAAGCCCTAAACGCTACAAACCCTAAACCCTGCAACACTAAACCCTGCAACCCTGAAACCCTACAGCCCGAAACCGACTTGGGAATTTCCGAAAATTAGGGGTACCTATTTTGGGGTCCATATAATAAGGATCCTACTATTTAGGGTACTATATTAGGGTCCCCTATTTTCGGAAACTCCCATTTGGGATCTTTGGGTGTGGAGGCCTTCCTGCAGAAAGTGATCCGCCTCTTCAGCATGCTCAGTGCCTGCGCCTTGCAGGACGCTGTTTAGGATTTAGGGTTCTAGGTTTCAGGATTTAGGGTTTAGGGTTTGTGGTTGAGGACACCAGAGTGAAACTTTAAACCCCAAAGCCTAAACCCAAACACTCTTTTAGAATTTCTGAGACCCCAAAATCCCTAAACTTTAACTCCAGAGTTTAAGTTTCTGGTCTCCAAAATAGACCTGACAAAGCACAAAGCCGTAGACCCTAAACGAGGAGCCGCATGAACCCAGGGTTTAGGGTTTAGGGGTTGAGGGTTTTAGTTTTGGGTTTAGGGTTTGGGGACTGTTCTTCAGGGTGGGTTGTGTACTGCACCCGACTCTGTAACAGCTGGATAGTGTATGAGATATTTGTAGACAGCCCTTGTAATGACCCTTAACATAGACTGTTACAAGGTGGGGGCAGTACCCAGTGTTTAGTGTTGTGGGTTTCCCAACCCCCTCAACCCTAATTGGAGGGTTGGGGACTTAGTCGTTATTTTAGAGACTCAGAAGTACCATAGCCCCAAATAGGATCCCTTTTAGGATACCTATAACTCTACTTCTTACCTACTTACTAAGTCCCCCGACCCTCCAAGCATGAGCCCTGGAGGAGCTGTCTCCAAGGAAGTCGCATCAAGTTTGGGGTTTGCTCACACTGCGCCTGGGCCGGATCCGCCTGTACAGAAATCATGTAGGGTTTTTGAGTACTTTCCCCGACTAAACCGTCTCTAAAGCCGAAACCCTAAACCCTAAATCACTCTGCGTTGCTGCGTCAGGCCTTTGTCCCAACACATGAACTCTGAGGGATGCAAAAGTTAAAAGAGAAAGATCGAGCCCTGGACAGATAAAGGGCTTAAAGTTTAGGGGTTTCGGACTCAGGGGGTTTATTATGGCAGGTCCTTCTTGAGGTGTCTATCTTTTGGACCCTCTAGACGGCTGGGCAGGTTTAGGGAACACTGAGGGTTCAGGGTTTTGGGAGAAACTCGGTTACCTATAAACTCAGTTGCTGCCTGGGGCTCGATGCGTCAACCCCTACCGTCCCCGTACAAGCATAGTGCAGTTAAACATCACACTGGCAACTCCTCAGAAACTCGCCACAAAACACCTGTCTGCATAATAAGCCCGAAACCCCTAGCCCTCATAAACCCTCCAACCCCATAAACCCAAACCCTCAGAAATCATAGACTCCCATAAAACAACGCAAAACCCCAGAAGACCCGGAACCCCGTTACCTAAACCCTATAACCCAAAGGCTTCATGTAGCCATATAGTAGATACTTAGGCCTTTAAGTGGTCCCTATATAGGTACTTCAAGGCCTAAGCCCCGCAGTTCCCCCCGCGCATCCTTGGGCGAAACTCTATGGCCTGCTTATACTCGGAGTTCCATCAAAACCCTTCGTAGAAACCTCAGGGTTTAGGTTTTAGGGTTTAGGGTTTAGGGCGTCTCGCCGCGCAGCGGCAGTATTTTCTTTGTAAGATGGCGCCCCTACACTCCCAGGGGTGTGAGGGGGCGGCATATCCACGTTTAGACACAAAGTT
>BGNK01001203.1:23865-68558 GCA_003297005.1 Symbiodinium sp. clade A Y106 | reverse complement strand
TCTGAAAATATGGGCGCCACCCAGGTGGCCCAATGGCATGGCTCAGCCCTAGGGGCTGAATTTGACCACTCTCCAATGGCTCCACCCATTGTCCATCCAAGTAATGGTGTCAATCACTGACGGACGTTGTCTGGGTCCAGGCACCCTAGAAAAAGGGTGGGTACGGCCTAAGCAGGCCTGGGTGGGAATTTAGGTTTCAAGATTTAGGGTTTAGGGTTTTGGGTTTAGGTTTTAGGGTTTTGGGTTTAGGGGCTCCGTCTAAAACCTAGAATCTCCGGTAGCGTTGACAAGACTTAAACCCTAAACGCCTAACTCGCTAAACCCACCTCAACACCTATCTTCTTATAACAAGTGTTCAAGAACCCTTAACACTAAGCTGCATACAAGCCTAGGAATTCCGGTGGCATTGACAAGACCTCCTTGGCCACACTGGATGGCAGTGGCCAACGTGTGGCTCGATCGGACAGGGGCGGGAGTGTGGGGGGGCGGGTCTCTCAGGAAGGTTCAGGTTATATTCTGGTTTTGTTTGCTTAGAAAGGATGTTTATTGGGCTATAGTCGTTGTCAATACAGGCTTTGGTGATTCACAGAAAGAGACGGGCTTTGGGTGTAGATGGTATCAGTGTATGGCCACTCGTAGGCTCTGGATCAGACGACTGTACCCGAAACCAATTGAATCGAAGGATCATGGGACTTAGTGCGTCAAAAGCTACGTATGTTTGAGGTCTTCTGTGTGAACCTACACACATATATAGATACATACAGACAGACAGACAGCCAGGCAGGCAGGCAGGCAGACAGACAGACAGACAGACAGACATACAGACATACAGACATGCAGACATGCGGACATACATACGTACATACATACATAAATACATCCATCCATGCATACATACATACATACATAGCTTCCCTGGTACTTCATATCTTACCATGTCCGTAAAGTAGGCCAGTAAGTCTCGAGAAGCCTCCAGCTCCAAAGCTACATGGAGACTTGAGGTGGACCTTTGCTACCACTGGATCCAGCAGCTCATTGTGGACAGTGACTTGGTCTGCACCGATTCGGGCTGTAGGGGTGTTTGTGCTGTGTAACAGCTAGGAGACTGCCCCTACTGAGTAGCAGCTGAATACTTTGCATACATATATATATATATTATATTATATTATATTACTGGTACCCCAATTACGGACTGTTACTGTATGGCCCGGGCAGTACCCAGGTTCATTAGCCAGATCCTAAAAGCGGTTCTCTTTGCCGGAGACCGTCAGCAGCTAGTTGAGACGTTTCGGATACAAGATGCTTTGCTGGATGCATCACGCCACGCACGAGTCTGAGTCATGTCGACTTGGGTTTTGGATTTATTAGAGGGGCCTTCATAATTTAGGTAGGGTTCAAAGAGTATTGGAAATTATTTAGGCCCCTGTACTATGCAGAATACGAGGGTGAATGGCCGCAGCTGTGCACAATCCTCGAGTTGACTCCCGGGTTCACCTTGGAGGTACGAGCGTGTTCTTAATGGTCAAAGCTGCCAGTCCTCAACCGGGGCTTCAGGGGTTCAGGGTTTAGGGTTTGAGGTTTGAGGGGTTTAGGGTTTAGGGTGGGTTCTGGGTACCATACTTTAATAATGCGTTTTGGTGGACCTGCTTCCTTAAAGAGACCATTATGAAACAACATATATATATATACATATATTATGCTTTGTCTCCATGGTTACTTCAAAGCCCAGTCACGGTCCTCGGCAAACAATAAGCTTCGCGAGTACAGGAAGGGTTAGGCTGTCACATGTTTGCATCACTCGGGCTCAACAGCACGACTCACCCGAAACCCACCTAAGACAAGCAAGCCCATACTCCTGCGAATAAGAAAGCCATCAAATCCTAAACCAAAGCTGAACCGGAGTAGCTGTTACCGTGAGACAAGGAAACCCGAATATGAGGTCTGAATCGTTAGAAGTATTACCCCCTTTTTGCCCCTAAAGGCCTATACTGTATAAGCATCATCAGACTACTGACTACTACAATATTCTCCGAAATCCTGCTCGAAGCGTTGAGGTCGCGATACACGCAAGCCCCTCTACAATGCTACAAACTCCATTTTGATTTTTAAGGCCCCTATCCCAAAGGCTCCATGTACCCATATAGTATCTACTTAGGCCTTAAAGTACCTTTATAGGGACCCCTTTGAGGCCTAAGTGCCTACTATATGGGTACATGGAGCCTTAGGGTATATTAAGCCATGTCACCGAGGTCAGCGCTCTGGGCTCCTTTCTGCACCAGCGCCGAACCTTGGGGAATGAAGGTAGTGGTGTCAGAGTGTACCCAGACCTTCCAAAATCCCTTAATTAAGGAATATACCCTAAAGTATAATAGGATCCCTAATCTGATTTAATGTATATTCCTTAATTAAGGGATTTTGGAAGGTCTGGGTAGGCTTCTAGGTGCCTTGATAACTAGGTTTAGGGGCCAATGTAGTTGCCTGCCTAGGCCTAGGCTGGGGCAGGGGATGTTAGGCCCCCATAAGCCGTTGCAACACCCGATAAGCAAAGCCCTTCTTCTTGCCATCTACTTACTAAGTCCCCTGGAAGGTCTGGGTTCGTAAGAAGTTACCTTATAGAGTTATTAGTATCACAACCCCAATATTAGGGTCCCCGTTAGGGTATTTATAGGTCTTCTTGCCATCTACTTACTAAGTCCCCCGACCCTCCAAGTAAGGCAAGCCCCAAAGTCCCAAACTCCTCAAGGTCTTGAACACCTGAAGTCATTGCAAACCCTTAGATCGATATAGTGAACGGGGGAACTTTAAACTTTTTGGCCTTATATAGTAGCTCTATCTTAGAAAGTTTGAACTTTTAGGGGCCCGGTTGTTGAAGAAGAGAGATCCACGAGAAAGCTTTCCAAACTCTTAGATGTGAACCTCCAGCCCGAATCTCTGCCCTCAAGAACAACCAACAAAATTCTGACCCGGTAAAGCCCAACCTCAATCCCTGAAACAGTCCAGCGGCGGGGATGAAATTCATAAAGTCATAAGGCCCTTAATTGGCACCAAATAAAATGCCCGAAAGCCGTATTAAGGCCCAAACACATCCAGCCCAACCCTTAAACCGTGTCAATATTTTAAACCCTGAAAGTTGTTCACCCAGGAGACTGAACCCTAGACTCGAATCGCGAGCTCCTAAAATCCAAAAAAAGCAACTGAGCATCCAATCCTAAACCCCAAATTCCCAAATCCAATCCTTAGGATGGTCTCCGGGATGCTTGCTGAGCTATCTTCGGGCTCCTCGGGCTTGGGGTTTAGGGTTTAGGGTTTAGGGGTTAGGTTGTCCTACCATAGCCTACTCACCTAGTCTTTGTGGTGACTGCCCAAATAAACAAACAAAGAATATATACATATATACACAAACGTACATACACCATACATACCCACACATATTCGTAAATATCCAAGCATGGAACATGTAGTGGCACTGCAGATAATGGTTTGGTTGGTTAAGGTGTATCTCGCTGCAGTTCAAGCATGTTTACAGTAGATTACTTGGGAGTTTCCGAAAATAGGGGACCCTGATATAGTACCCTAAATAGTAGGATCCTTATTATAAGGACCCCAGACTAAGGTACCCCTAATTTTCGGAAACTCTAAACCCTAAACCCTTTATAGAACCCTTACAGATCCCTTTAAGGAACCCTCAGAGGACCCCAAAATCAGGTACCCCCTAATTTTCGGAAACTCCGAATTCTTTCTAGAACCCTTGTAGATCCCTTTTTAAGGAACCCTTACTTAACTTAGTAGCAGGGTAGGCGACGTTTCGAGGAATTGTAATCCCTACGTAATCCCAAGGTTAACCTTTAGTTCCCCTCGGATACTGGACAACTAAGTTACGGTGTAGGGTTTAGGGTTTTACTAGGTAGGGCGTTGGCACATTTTAGATTTTCCCTTATTGGGCTTAAGAGGATCTTATTTACTAATATTTTTCAAAAGCTTTAAAAGCCCCACCTAGTTTAGTGTTTATGGTTTGGGTGTCTCAGAGAGCTTCATGCGCTTCCAGGGTGCCGGGCATCGGGTTGAATCGGCTGCCTGAATTTCGGGGATTACGATTTAAAGGTTTAGGGTTTAGGACGGTAGGGTTTTAGGGTTTTAGGTTGTAGGGTTTTGCAGTAGGGCTTAGAGTCTATATTTGGGGTAAAGGGTTGTGTAGCAGGGTTTGTCATGTTTCTGTTTGGTGTGTTTTTCGGTGTTGTGTTCTCCCGTCCTTGCCTGAACTTAGCCACGTAGCCCTGGTCAGTTCAGGACGTGCCAGGCATGCTGCCTCGAGTTTTTAGGCTGTTGAGCTAAGACACTACGCCAGATGTTCAGGCAAGGTTGATTCAAGGCTGGCCCTTGGCCTAAACCTTAAACCCTAAGCCCTCAACGCCTAAACCCTCAAAGGCTGGCCCTTGGAAGCCAGAACGCAAGGTAGTGTGAGGATTCAAGGCGGCTGTAGTGGGCCCCGGTCCCAAGAGTTTGAATATCTTCTCGTTTTCGTGTTGCTATCAGGGGCTTGCTTTGGGGCCCGTGGGTTTCTGTAGGGTCTAGGGTTGGAATAAAGACAATCATTAGGGACCCAGAAAGCACATAAGCATAAGCATTTTATAGGGATATCCCTGCCCTATTGGGCTTCATTATAAGGGGATTTATATGCGATATCCCTATCCTTATTTTTGCTTATGTGTTTTTTTTTTGGGCCCTGTCTCAACCACGAACAAGAAATTTTAAGCTCTCGGCTTTCAAACCCAGCTTAGGGTTTAGGGTTTAGGGTCCTGCACGCTCAGCTCCGATCGCCGAGGAATGAGCAAGTTCGGCGACGCCAAGAAGCAACCGAACTTGCAATGCCAGGTATCTTTACCCCCTAAACCCTCCCAAAGGCCTCAATAGCATCGTCTGAGGGTGACCAGCTGTATGCTCAGTGTCCGATATATATATATATATATACACACACATACATATCTACACACACACAAATATAATACACATGTACACATCAGTGGCTAGGTGCTAGGTGCCCCAGGCTCTATTCTGCGCCCAGCATTCAGCCCCATTATTGAGGATGGAATATCTACCAATCTCATATAGGCCAAGGACGACTATAGTATAACTTTCCAAAACATATTGCGAACTCATTATAGTCCCTGGAGTAACATGGTTTCGGCGCCGACCACCTTACAATCCTTGGAGCCCTCAAGTTAAGACAAAATCGTAACTTGTTACGGGTACCCCACGGCATGAGTACTGAAAAATCCTCAAGGCTACATCCTCAACCATAGCCAGGCAAAGCTAGGTTGTTCAGTGGTGTAGCTTCTGTGGTTAGGAAACGCTTTTAGCTGCTGCATTCCAATTATGCCCTAGCCCACCCCCCCAAAAAATACACTCTTCCCAGTGGGTTCCTGAACAGCTTGCAAACCCTTCCCAAAGCATCAAGAAAGAAAGAGCCCAGTCACTTCCAGGGGTGGTGGAATACAGGGACCCGAGTGCTTGGAATTATCATTCCATAGGATTCCCTAATGCATCTTTATGTCAAATTATCTTGTGGTAGCCAATACACCCAAAACCCAAACCACTTTGTTCAGATCTAATTCCACGGTACACGAGTCGTAGCTAAAGTTTGGGTTCAGGATTCAAGGTGCAAGGTGGAGGTTTAGGATCCGGTTGGAGGGTTTTGACCCTAAGCCCTAAACCTTTGGAGTCTCCAGCCCAGGCATGCAACAACGCAGTTCAACTTCCCCTACGCGCAGACTTGCAAATGGCTCCTGGTCCTCTACTCTCTCCTGCAGCTTGACACAATGTGGGTTGTAGGGCATTGTCCAGAACTAAGCTAAATCCTGGACCATAAGTGGTATAATGTAGGGGGCGGCATTTCAGAGTTTTGTTGACTCGTCTTAGAGCTGAGGATTTCGAGAGGGTCCTGAGGTGCAAAGCCCGAAGACGTCGATTTCCCCAAACCTTCCAGCAGCCTGCAACACTCCCAAACCCACACAGAGCAAAACTGCACACCTACATCAGATTAACCCCTTAAGACCTATACTTGCATAAAGTTCGGAAGGCTCAAGTCACCATGTCTACTGGAGGTCACATCGCAACTAGTTTTAAGAAATATCTGAAACCCGAGAAGAAGCCAGTCAAGCCTGAACCCTATCCCTCTACTTGGAGGGTCGGGGGACTTAGTAAGTCGAGAAGTAGAGTTATGGGTGCCCTAAAACGGATCCTAATTAGGGTTATGGTACTTATAAGTCTATAAAATATCTGCTTACAAAGTCCCCCGACCCTCCAGAGACTCCAAGCAAGCCCTGAACCTCAAAGTCAAAACCCCAAACCCCAAGCCACAAAACCTGAACTTAACTAACCTGACCCAACCTAGGCCCTAAACCCCCAGACCGTACCCCAGAGGACCCTAAGATCTCCGACAACCTTGAACTCGCATAGATGGAGGGATTCGGGTTTGGGGTTTCGGGTCTACGGTTTGGTTCGGGATGTTTAGGGGTTTAGGGTTGACGGCGTTCGCTCCACCTGGGTATTGCCTTGAACAGGCGCGATGCTACGTCCTAGGGCTGCCTCGCGCAACCAGCATGCGATCAGTAAAAACTCTAAGACATGCACCAAAATCCCTTCGTATGCTTCTTGTTTCAAGGCCCCTATATAGATAATACTGTTTTGCTGACTGTTTTGCGTTTTGAATCAGGAGGCCTGCTTTTGAGTACCATACTTTAATACCTTTTCTTAAAGGAACCATTATGAAATAGAAGTTTATACTTTTTTCTCCCTGGTTACTCAAAGGCCCAGAAAACTGCAAATACTCCTTAATACTCCTATACAGCTCTTATGAGACCCTGTACAAACCCCTGAAGAACTGTACCCAAAGGCTCCAAGTGCTCAAGCAGCTAACATCTGGCTACTGTCCCAAAACCATCCAGTGTACCTCAACCCTGAGCCCTAAACCCTGAACCCTAAACCCTGAACCCTGAACCCTAAACCCTGAGCCCCAGGCCCTTATATGTATTAAACACTTTTCGTAGCCCTTATAGTAGCCCTATAGACCCCTTTAAAGGAACCCTATTCTAATTCTTAAGGCCCCCAGAGATGTTTCTGAGCTACCTGTGGCCAGGATGCCCATGATGATGGTGCAGTGGTCCGAGCCTGGGTTATTTCAGTGGTTCAGCGAATCCCAGAAAGTTGGAACATGGGTTTAGGAGGATTAGTGCTAGGATCCCTTATACTTTACCTTCAAGGGCATGAGGGCAAGGATGTTCCAACTTTCTGGCTTCTACTATACGTTTTTGGGGTTTAGGTTTCAGGGGTTCAGGACAGTTGAGGACTCCTCTTATAACTTAGATCCCCAATGCCCAACCTGTAAACTTTCTGGGCTCTTATAGTTTAGTGGGAGTCGGAAAGTTCAACCTTATTTGGGGGAGTAAGACAATACAGATAGTCCAGGGTTCCTTTAGGGGTTCTGCATCGGTTCACCACAGGGTTCAATCAGGATTCCTTCGCAAGGGTTCTATAAGACTATAAGGGCTACCTTAGGGGATTGGCAAAGGTTCCCTTTAAGGGTTCCTAGAAGTGATCTGAAGACTTAGCTAGTGAACGGGGGAACTTTAAACTTTGTGGCCTTACATATTCGCTCTATCTTAGAAAATTTGAACTTGTTGGGGCCCGGTTGTTGAAGAAGCGAGAAGAAGAGTTTAAGGTTTTTGAGCGAGCTTCCTGACAGTGGGTTACTGGACTGAAGTGCCTGGGCCAAAGACCTACAAGTCGGCGGGAGTTTATGTATTGCTTAAAGGTTCTATAAGGGTTCTTTTCACGGGTTCTATAAGGGTACCATAAGGGTTTAGGTTTTTTTTTCGTGTTGTAATGTCTTCATTTCTCCATCTTTTGGGGGTGTTCTGTCTTCATCTCTTTTGGAAGTCAGAACTCAAAAAGCAGCGAGGGCTGGATCTCAAACCTAAACCCGTAAAGCCAGGACTGGATCTCGGGTGCCTTCATCTTCACCTTTGTGCAGCTCTTTTTTATTTGGACCCTCGAGGCCTTCTTTCGCAAAGATGCTGTTTTCTGGGTTTGGGGTTTAGGCTTTAGGGTTTGGGGTGTAGTGTTTAGGGTTCTTTTCAGGGTTCTGTTAAGGGTCTAATTGAAAGGTTCCTTTACGGCTCACCGTCATTCTGCGGGGCTGATTGTGGTTAAGGGTTTAGGGTGTTGAAGGTTTATCATTATCGATGTTTGTTATCAATACGGTTACCAATATAAACTGCACTTATTGCGATCAGTATCCTTGTCATGATCATGGCAGTATTTATGCTGCACTCCTGCTTGCTATCGTTGATATTGTCATTTTTAGCGTTGTTGCCGCGGACATGCGCAGAGAGAGAGAGAGACACACACACACACACACAATCCTAAACCCTAAACCCCAACCCCCCCCCCCGCCTTCAAAAAAGGAGAGCACGCCTTCTGCATGAAGGCCATCACGATTATCCTCGAGAATCCCTTCGACACGTCGGATCCCAACTGCATCGACGTCTTCCAGCTTCAGCTGGGCCACGTGAAGACAGGTTTAGGGTTTAAGACCACAAAGCAGGACTTCGGAAAAGAGAGTTACGGTAAAGGGTGTATAGTTTAGGGTTCAGGGGAGAAGAGGGGTCATAGGGTTTAGGGTTTAAGACCACAAAGCAGGACTTCGGAAAAGAGAGTTACGGTATAGGGTTGAGAGTTCTTAGGGTCCAGGCGAGAAGAGGGGTTCTAGGGTTAAAGGGCTTAGGGTTTAAGACCACAAAGCAGGACTTCGGAAAATAGAGCTACGGTATAGGGTGTATAGTTTAGGGTTCAGGGGAGAAGAGGGGTCATAGGGTTTAGGGTTTAAGCCGCAAAGCAGGACTTCGGAAAAGAGAGTTGCGGTATAGGGTTTAGAGTTTAGGGTTCAGGGGAAAAGAGGGGTTATGGGGTTTAGGGTTTAAGACCACAAAGAAGGACCTCGGAAACGAGAGTTACGGTATAGGGTTTAGAGTTTAGGGTTCAGGGGAGAAGAGGGGTTATGGGGTTTAGGGTTGAAGACCACAAAGAAGGACCTCGGAATCGAGAGTTACGGTATAGGGTTTAGAGTTTAGGGTTCAGGGGAGAAGAGGGGTTATGGGGTTTAGGGTTGAAGACCACAAAGCAGGACTTCGGAAAAGAGGGTTACAATATAGGGTTTAGAGTTCAGGATTTAGGGGGAAAAAGGTTTCAGTATAGGGTTAAGGGTTAAGGAGGCCGCAAAGCAGGATTTCGGTATACAGGATTTCGGCATTGGGTGGAGAGCTGAAGGCTTAGTTTTTGGAGTTTAGGTTAATGGAAGAGAGCTTCAGCTGCTGTGGGCCTCAAACACGAAACTCTGCATGGTCCCTGGTACCTGCAATCACACGATTCGGGTTCTTGTACATTTAGGATTGGAGATCCCCAAAACGGACTTCGGGTTGAGGGTTTAGAGTGCAGGGTGCCAAGGGTTTGGTTCATTTTGGAGTTTAGAGTTGACGTGTTTAGGGCTTCTATACTTGGAGGCCCTTTTGACTTAGAAAGTCTACTTAGTATCCCCTAGATACCATATTATAATCCCCCATAACCCACCTTACTAAGCCTACTTACTAAGTCAAAAGGGCCTCCAAGTAGAGGGCTCCCGCCAAGGCTTCAGTTCAAGTACCCTGTACAGTAAACCCCATAAAGTTGGAAACCGGATTAAGGCCAAATAGTGCTGGGATTCCCTATACATTACTCTCAAGGATGGAGGCTCTGGGGTTTCCAACTTTTCGGCTTTCACTGTAATCATCTAAACCCCGAGCCCTAAACACCAAACCCTAGTCGTTGCCTCTCGATACCGTCATGGTTTCGTAGGAAAGGAGCTCAAACAAGACTAAACCCTTAAGCCCAAAGTTCTACCACAGTCTCCAGCCTCGGAGCCCCCTTAATAGGATCCCTGTTTTAGGCTTGACAGAAGCCCTTTCGGTACCCTTAAAGCGGGCCGCCCTTGTGGTACCTCCAAAGCCCTTTACAATCCCCTTAACCTCTAAACCCTAAACCCTACCCTAAAGCCCAAACCCCTAAACCCCCAACCCTTAAACCCTAAACACAAACCCCTACCCTGAACTCCCTAACCCCAAATCATAGCCCAGAAGGGCGTCTTGAGGCATGAACGGCTCCCTGCTCCTCCTGATGAACCCCCGCACCCGAAGTGGGCCACCGGATCTTGCGGAGAGATTCGGGCTGCGTTGAGGTTTCATAGGGTTTAGGGATCACAGGGTTGAGGATTTAGGGCTTGCAGAGTTTTTATTTGCAGGAGTGGTAAGGCTTTGGCAGTTTGGAAGTTTTTCATGTTGTTTTATAAGGCTCAATGGGGCTGTACAGGCTTGTATATGGCTTCGGAAGAGGTTTACCCTGGTTCAGGAATGTTTCGAAGGGGCTTTTTGATTCGACTACAGGGTTGTAAGGTTCTGCGGTTGTTGGATTAGCTTCGAGACTGTGGACTTTGAGGCATAGTGGGCTTAGGAATGAGGGTTGGTTTAGGGTCTTGGATAGGATTTTTAGGGTTCAGGGTTTGTAGGTTTTAGAATTTTGAAGCCTTTAGCCCGACGCCTTAAACCTTACTGGGTACATGCTAGGTTTATAGGCCGCACCATGATCCCAGACACCTCCTGCAAACAAGACCCCTTTAATTTGCGTTGCGAGGGTGTGAATAACTTCGAATCAGTCTCCCAGGGCCAAGCATGTTTAGTGGATCCCCCACACCCTTCGTGCTATTTCTCAGGGCTGTATTCTTTCACCTAAACCTGCAAACCTCAATCCCAAAGCCTAAATATTCAACTCCTAAGTCAATGCCAGCGAAACCCTAAACCCTCACGCTTGAGACTTAAACCGTATCCTTCCCAAGGCTTGCACGAAAGCCTTATGCAGACTGGTTTTGGAGGCAAGAACGAAGTCTCAGTATATGAGTCCGCAGAGACTTAGGGTAACCCTAAACCATCCTAAACCCCTAAACCCGCCATAAAACTCCTTCAGCACCCTTCTAGCAAACCGTTGTAGGAACCCTTATATGGTACACGTGCAAAGGAAGTCCATGAGCGGAGACAAAGAGCTGGACTTCGACACGCTCCAGTGCCCCAGGGGATCATTAGGGGGGCGGGGGGGTTCTTTCTCTGGGTTTTGGAGTACCATAATTACCTTTATAGAGACCTGTTACTTCAAGGAACCATTATGAAATGCAAGACTATACACTTGTCATCCTGGTTACTTCACAGTCCAGTTATGGGTTGGGATTTAGGGTCTAGGGTCAGGGGTTTAGGGGTTGAGCGTTCAGGGTTTAGGGCGTAGAGTAGCTAAATTATAGGGTATATGAGGGGTCCGTAGCTAAGGAATGTTTTCAAGGATCCGTTTTCCATTCTCAGAAAAGGTTGTCAAGAGTTTACAGTGTTAGGGCTTAGGGTGGCAGCACTTTTGCTGAGTCGTAGTAGTCGTCGCTGGTGGTGCTGGTGGTGGCTGTGGTTCTGGTGAACGTTGTTGCTGCCTGGTGTTGGTAGTGGTTGTGGTTGATGTTGCTTTTGTTGTGGTTGTGGTTGCTGTTGCCGTTGTTGTGGTTGTGGTTGATGCTGTTGTTGATGCTGTTGATATTACCGAGGTATATTGCTACGGCCACAAGTACGATTGTTAGTGCCCCCTGGGCCCATTGATTTGTCCGCTGTCAAGCCAACTTCATGATAGAAACTGAAACGATAGGTCCTATCATACAGCCGTACGCCTTCGGAGCCCTAAACCCTGAATCGCGTTGGCCTTGCAAGTCCTAAGGTTCCCTCACATAGTTACAATCGGGCAGCGCTCGGTCCCCGAGCGCTTGCGTCCTGTGTGTTCTCGACTTAGCCGAGTATATAGCCATCTAGCTATGCGTTCGCAAAAGGCACGACGCCCAGTGCCGCCGACCTGCTTCATCGGACCCAACGTTTTTCCATTGGGCCGCAGGCCTTTGGTTGGAGGTTTCTCGGAACGTGGCCATTCTCCAGGCTATGGCGGGTTTCGGGGGCCGTGGACGACCCCAGGAGGCCAGCCGGCGAGCATCATGAGCACTCGGGCGCCCACAACCGGCCCTGTCGGCGCGAGGTTTCGGAAGCCCCCAAAAACCCCGCATCATCAGTGTCAACGGGGTTCGGCGGAGGGCGGGTGCGTGGCGTTGCTCCAGGCTTCTACCTGCGCTGCCCGCCCGTGGGCGCAGCCCCTAGAATACTACATACCCCCAAAGCCCCAAACCATACTCTAGTTACGAAGGCCTCAACCCTCAACCGCACTTTAACTATAAGCCCTAAACCGTCACCCCTAATTTAATGTAGGAACCTGATTCAGAAACCCTGGTCCTAGAACACCAAAATCGTAGGATTCATATGAGGAACCCCAATAAAGGCCCAATCTTTCTCGTACATCAAACCCTCAACCGTGCTCTAACTGTAGGGGGAACCCGGGAGCTTTCAAACCAAAGCCGAGGATGCGAGACACTCCGCACAAAGCCATCCTTAAGAAAGAAGGCAGGATTAGGGTTTAGGGGCATTTAGGGTTTGGGAGGGCTTAGAGCCTGCAGGGGCTACTGGGTTTGGGCTTGGTTCAGGGTTTAATTATGCCCTTATCGATCTCGCAGAGCCTTAACCCTCCTTGAGTTAAGCCCTTATAGATCTCATAGATTCATATAATGTCGCCCTATAACCCTAAACCTTCAACCCTCCTTGAATTAAGCCCTCGTGGGTCTCATAGAACCTTATCGCACTGCAACCCTAAGCCCTAAACCCCCTAGCGGGCTCTGTTATGGGGGTGGTTTTCCTGTCGTTGTTGTGTGTGCCTTTGCATGTCGCTCGCGCTCACTACACCCACTCGCTGACTTCGAAGACACCGTCCTGCGCGAGGATTTCGCCTTGTTGCACATGTTCCGCTCCGCGTGTCTGAGGGTTATGTCTCATTTCCGCTCTTTTTGTTTGTTGCATGTTGTTGCACCGCAACGAACATCGTTCTTGGTCGTACATTTTGCTTTCGACTTCGTCCTAAGCTCAAAAAAACGCGACCTGCATGGTATATTCCGCACATCCTGAACCATGTGTTTGCCTCGCTTGTGTTTTGCGCATTTAGCTCTTTTTGTCTTTCCTGTTTTCTGTGATCTTCGGCTTTCTTCGCGTGGCGGGGTGGTGTAGGGGCAGGAGCTTAATGGCGTTCCGTTTGACAATGGTGTAAAGGTGTATGCACATGTGTATCTATGCATTTATACGTATATGTACATGGGAGGCGCAGGTTTCGAGAAGCCTTTAGCTAAATTTCCTGGACTGCTACAATGCCACTCCAACGGTTCCTGTCACATGCACGGGTGCCTACGGGTTGCACTCAACTTCTGAAATTTATCCGGTCACAGGGTCGCAACCACAAGCATTCGTGGTACCTGAACAAAGAACCGGACAGACCAGCAGCTGCGACGTGTGCGAGGCTCCGGCCATATCCCATCCTGCCCCGTTGAATACAAATCGAAACCTGCACAACATCCATCACGCTCTCATCACACACCATTGTAACAGCAATCGCAGCAGCAGTAGCACGACCCAGAAGCACACAACAGCAGCAGTAGATAGCAGCAGTACTGCAGAACCCACATACCACACACATGGCATACACCATCCTAGTAGTAGTCGCAGCGTAGCAAGACTCGAAGCAGCACACGGCATAGTCATTGTGAGCATCATCACTGCACACGAAACATCAGAACAAGAACTAGCCAAAAGCCTTACCAGTAAAAGTTTTTCCACAGTACATAACAGCACGAAACCACTACCAAAGAACGACACAAAATCAATCCCGGAACTAAACCCGCAAGGCTAAACCCTCCTTAGGTTATGTAAGCCCTCATAGATCTCATAGAGGCCTATAACAGTTAAAGCCGGCTTAGGCGCATAACCCTAAGGGTCCAAGTGCTCCCAGTGAAGGTACTTTAGGTACTTTTTGGGTACCTAAAACCATAAGCAAGGACTGCTCTGAACTTTTAGGGTCCCTAAACCCAAATGCTAACCCCTAAGCCCCTTACTCCTGAACCTCTAACCCCTAGACCCTTAACCCCTAAACCCTAAACCCCCGAACCCTGAACCCTAAACGTTCAGGGGCCGGGGTCTGATGCGTCACCCCTGAGGTTGGATTTTGACTGACGAGACGGAGCTCAAAGGCGCGCTTGGGGGGGCTCCTGGGGCTTAGCCCTTAATTAAGGAATACCTAGGCTTCCTTCAAGGGATCTATAAGGGATCTATGGAGTTTAGGGCTTAGGGCTTCCCAGACCTTCCAAAATCTCTTAACTAAGGAATATACCCTAAATTATAATGGGATCCCTAATTAGATTTAAGGTCTCTTCCTTAATTAAGGGATATACCCTAAATTAGAATAGGATCCCTAATATGATTTAAGGTCTATTCCTTAATTAAGGGATTTTGGAAGGTCTGGGTTACAGGGTTTATGGGGTTTAGGGCTCAAGGCCCAGGGCGTATGGGGTTTTGGGGTTTTGGGGTTTAGGTTGTTAGGGTTTAGGGTTTAGGGTGTTAGGGTGTTAGGGTGTTAGGGTTTAGGGTGTTAGGGTGTTGGGGTGTTAGGGTGTTAGGGTGTTAGGGTTTAGGGTTTAGGGTGTTAGGGTGTTAGGGTGTTAGGGTTTAGGGTTTAGGGTGTTAGGGTGTTAGGGTGTTAGGGTGTTAGGGTGTTAGGGTTTAGGGTTTAGGGTTTAGGGTGTTAGGGTGTTAGGGTTTAGGGTTTAGGGTGTTAGGGTGTTAGGGTGTTAGGGTTTAGGGTGTTAGGGTGTTAGGGTTTAGGGTTTAGGGTGTTAGGGTGTTAGGGTGTTAGGGTTTAGGGTTTAGGGTTTAGGGTGTTAGGGTGTTAGGGTTTAGGGTTTAGGGTTTAGGGTGTTAGGTTGTTAGGGTTTAGGGTTTAGGGTTTAGAGACACCAGGCACTTAGTGACTTAGTGGTCACAGGCTGCATAAAATAGCTTTCAGTGTGAAACAGATACTGCAAAGGGTGCCTTACCGGTCCCAGTCTCCAAAACTTATTTTTTTCAAGTATTTATTAACCTTCAGATCTACTACTCAAAATACTCCAAGTACCTACCATTCTGTTCTTTGGACCCTCAATTCAGGGTTTGAGGCTCAGGTTTGGTCTTGGGTTGAAGATTTGGAATCTTGGGTTTGGGTTTGAGGTTTGGGGTTTCCAGCACCCCCCAAAGTACCCTTTAATCGAGCCTTAATGGCCCTTAATAGTGGGTACTTAAGGTATGATAGAGGGCAGTTGGGGGGTGCTGGGTAGGGTTTTTGTTTGGTTTTAACTTAGACTCCCGATGCCCGGCCTTTACACTTTTTGGGTTCTTATAGTTTAGTAGGAATCGGAAAGTTCAGCCTTTTATGTTTTTGGCTTCTTGGGGGAGTAAGGTAGCATCTAGTGACTAGTGTTTAGGCTATGCCACGGCTCTAACTAGATACTGCTCGTCAGCAGTTCCTGTTCGGAGATCAAGAAGCCGACCGTAGTGCCTGGTTTGGTTGATATCCTGCAATTGTATATGCATCAACAAAAATCCCTGCACAGCCAGGAGAGGGGAAGAGCCCGGAGCCTTACCAACCAATAGAGGCTGCCAGGAAAACCTGACTTCACCATTTCCACTTGTGTGACTATCCCCAGTTTTAATTAACAGTTCGCAACCTCATCCCTAAAAGACAATGCCTGATGATCGCGATGCTCAGCAGCGCACGCCTTCATTCCCAAAGATCGAAGAGTGAAGGCCCGAAATGCGAAGGCAGCCGGGCCAAGAGAAAAGTTGTCACGAACCGGTGCAACAAGGTCCGGACCTGCAGAGGCTGCACATCGACTGCCGTGCGGTGGTGCGTGGAGAGCAGGGCACTGTATGCCTTCTTCGGGGGCGAGCTCCCACTGCCCAGGGCCATATCCATCCCATCACGGCTGCAGAAGACCAAAGGAACATCTCCCGCCCCGTGGCTGCGGCAAGATCGCGCGCTTGGCAATCATAGGGACCCTTACGGGGGTAGGGGGGGGACTAGACTTCCTTTTTTAGGCCTTATAAAGCCCTTATTATAGGTATTAGGTACTAAGGCCCCCTACCCCCTTGTTCACCCCTACGGTCGATTGCCCCTACCCAAAAGGGGGACCCTAATTTTGACAACCACCCAGCTGAGTGGATACACTTTACACCTTTTGGGAAATTTGTACCCACTATAAAACTGAAAGTGTATATTTTGGGGGGCTTATGAACTCAGCAACTAAGTAAGGTTGCCCATAGGCTCCATAGTAGTTCCTTTTTGGGATTACCTTATAGGCTTCAATATGAACCCCAAAAAGGAACTACTATGGAGCCTATGGGGAAGTATTACAAGGTTTTAACTTAGACCCCCAATGCCCAACCTTTAAACTTTTTGGGTTCTTATAGTTTTGTGGGAGTCGGCAAGTTCAACCTTTCATTTTTGTGGCTCATTGGGGGAGGAAGGGCGGTTTAGGGTTTAGGGTCAAGTATTATGTTCCATGGTTCGCAGCAGTAGGGTCCCATAGCGAAGCCCTAAAGGTGCCACTAATTCACCAAAACCCTTGACGGTAGCGGTAGCTACGGGCCAAAGCCATACACCCCAAATCCTATGCGGATCAATTCTCTGGATCCAAGGCCGTTTCAAAAGATCCCTAAAGCCTAAATGCCCGAATCCCGGAACCCTAAATCCTAGACGATGCAACCTAAACCCTAAATCCATAAACCCTAAATGCCCAAATCCCTGAGCCAATCCTAGACCCTAAACCCTACATCCTGAGCCATACTTTATTGCCTTTAGAGCACCTGCCAAGTTTCTCCGACAGGCACTTCCCAGTACTTCGACATCGAGACGGGGCGCCTCGGTTGTCTTTGGACTTGGTTTAGGGTTCAGGTTTAGGGTTTAGAGTTTATGGTTCAGGGCTAAAGGCTCAAGGATTTAAGGGGTTTCCTCAACTAACAAGGAACCTATGTTTGGTGGTGTCCCCGTAATTACATAGACCAGAAGAGACTTAGCAACTTCGCTTTCGGGCTCCCATGAATGAACACCTCCGGGGAAACTTAAGAATAATAGCAGTTTCCATGTTGAAAGAGAAGGCCCTACACAATAGGAGTAGCAACATTGACCATCGTGTTAATATCAACAATACGGATGCACATCGTGAATCACCAATAATACCTAGTAGCAGAGTAGGTAACCTTTAACCTTTTGGGGGTAGTATAATCCCTGTATAATCCTTATATTATGAAAACGGTTGACCTTTGGTTCCCCATGATACCCGACAAGTAGGAATAGCAATGGCAATAACCCTAGGACCCTCCTGGAGGGAAAAACAGGAGTTGGAGACTAACCAGATAAGTTGTTAATTGCAACCCTCGCAATACCCCTAAGCTTTCCTGAAAGAACAAGCAGAAGTTAGGCATGGCGGCAAGAAGTGCTGCACTTGCTGCTGCCACGGCCCAGAGCTTCCGAAGGAGATCGCCCGGTGCTCTGCACGAACTTAGAGGGTTTGGGGCTTAGGGTTTAGAGGGTTTAGGTTTGGGGGTTTAGGGTTTAGGGCGTTTACGCTTTCGGGTGTCAGGGTTTGGGGCTTCAGGGTTCAGGGACCAGGGTATTCATTTCTGGTCTCAGTATGGGCTTCCCAGTGGGCTGATTCTGGACGTTGCACTGAGGCACATAGAGGCTTCAGGGTATAGAGGTTAGGCTTTCTTCGCAAGTAGTACTCGGGAATTTTGGGTGCATCGAGGTGTCTCCATGATATTCGGGGGCCCCGGTTGGATGGCCTTTGCAACGAGGATCTAGTTGTTTGTCTTCAAGATGTTTCGGTTCTCGGTTCAGAACACGTCTACAGGTAGAAACCTAGTCTTTCAGAGCAGAAGGCATACTCCTTCCCTCAACCATAAACCTGCGATCAAGGCAGTTCTGCATGAGTTTAAGGCTCTTATCTAGCTGTTTTGTTCAGTTGTTCGCTTTTGGGGGCTTATAGTAATTATAGTAGTAGTTTCTTGCCGAGGGATCTGCAACAGATGTGTTTCTCATGTTTTGGCTTACCGCCCAAGGAGAGTAGAGCGTAGGACTGATATACGGGCCCTACTTATATAAGTGCCCTACAATCAAGCAAGGTGATGGTCGTGTACTTGGAGGGTCAGGGTTGTGTTGGGTGTTTGAGAAACTTACAAGTATCATAGCCGTATACTTACTACTACTTACTAAGTCCCCCGGCCCTCCAAGTAAGGTGTGCGAACCAACACTCAGACATGCAGAGACACCCCCTAACTTCCGGAGGTCAGCCACCTACTGCACCACGCGCTATGGCATTATCGACGACAAAAAGACGGCGGTCATCGCCATAGGACCTCTTAAGCCTAATTAACCCTAAACCCTAAACCCTAAAAGAGCCTAAATAACCCTGAACCCTAAACCCCAAAAGAGCCTAAATAACCCTGAACCCTAAACCCTAAAAGAGCCTAGTTAACCCTAAGCCCTAAACCCTAAAGGAGCTGTTTGGAGGAGGGTTTAGGGCTCAGGGGGTTGAGGGTTTTCTGGATGCTCCCATCGCAGACCCGAGAACCTAACCTCCCAGCATAATTAACCCTAAGGGTCCATGTACCCGAATAGTATATACTTAGGCCATAAAGTAGTCCCTATATAGGTACTTGAGGGTCAATGTCTGCATATAGCGTACATAGACCCTTAGGGTAAGCCATCGTGGGGACTGGCAGGAATCTTTGGCGACGAGTTGGTTGTGGCTGCAACTTGCACGGTTTCAGTACTTCGTAACAGCTTTATAGGGTTTTGGGTTTTGGGGTTTAGGGTTTTGGGTTTAGGTGCTCAGCTTACAACCTGGCCGCAGGCCCTAAAGCACCTATCAACAGACCCGCAGGGCCATCGAATCCTAAATACCTGCCTGGGGTGAGGCAATTGCAGAAGCCATGATAGTGCTTCCAGGATTCCCATGCGCTCTATGCCTCTATGCCCAGAAGCCCGGAAACGGTATCCCTATAAGGCTTCCGGCATCCCTGAGTCCTATAGTAGAAGCCAGAAAGTTGGAACATCAATATCCTCATGCCCTTAAGGTAGAGTGTAGGGGATCCTAGCACAAATCCTCCTAAACCCATGTTCCAACTTTCTGGGGTTCACTGTAGAAGAATTCAGAATGGGTCTGTTGGAGTCCAAAGGCACCAACCTGTGAGCACTGAGAGCCTCTATGAATTCCTCAAGCCGAAAGCTCAGAATCTTAAACCGTCCACCGATCCTGCTTGGAGGCTCGGGGGACTTAGTAAGTAGATAGTAAGTAGGCTTATAAGTACCCTAGAAGGGATCCTAATTGGGGTTATCGTACTTAAAAGTCTCTAAAATATCTACTTACTAAGTCCACCGATCCTGACCAGGTGTGCTTTGTTCATTCCAGGTCAGTTCATGGTTTCGGGGGTGACGGAAACCTACAAACACCGGATGCAACATTCAACCCTGAAGCCTGAAACGCCCCAACTCAACCCCAAAACCCTAAACCGTGAATCCCTAAAGCCCTAGACCTACCCCAAAACCAACAAGAAACCCCTAAACCCTAAACCCTAAGCCCAGACCCCCTGCGCAAAGGTGCCTCCAACCAGCTTTGGACTGTCGAAGTCGGCGAAGATCACAGTGCAGACGGCCGCGCGATCCGCACAGCATTCGATAAATGGCGGGGTTCCGAAAATAGGGGACCCTAATATAATACCCTAAATAGTAGGATCCTTATTAAAGGACCCCAAAATAAGGTACCCCCAAGTTTCGGAAACTCCCAAATGGGGAGTAATACTCAGTAGCTGAGTGGATACACTTTACACTTTTTGGGTTAATATTACCCACTATAAAACTGAAAGTGTACACTTTTGGGGGCTTATGAACTCAGCAACTAAGGATGTGAGTGGGAGTGGGGCGGTGCTTAGGGTTTAGGGGGGTGGGAGGGGGAGGGGGGGTGTTTAGGGTCTGGGGTTTAGGGGGGTGAATCGGCGGACAGCCTTTTCTCAAGGATTTTTTATTTATCCTAAACAGAGCCCCGACTCCCACGAATAGGGTTTAGGGTTGAGGGTTTAGGGTTTAGGGGTTTAGGGTTTAGGGCTAGGGTCTCGATCAATCAAGGAAGGAGCCGATCATGAAGTCAGTCTGCCAGGCAGTCAGGCAGTCCGTCAATCAGTCGACCTGTTTGCATATATGCGAATACCTGTGATGCACGTATTTGATGTAGGGCTACTGCTCATGTTATTGTTCCAGGTGATGTCAGCATTATGATTATGCCATGTAGTTTTTATCATGAAATGAAACGACATGAAATGAATTGTATGCACGTCATGAAATGAAAAGTATGCACGTATGTATGCATGCACGGATATACAGAGAACTGCAGAGAGAAAGTTGCAAGTTCACACTGTTTCTTTTAAACATGGCAATGGGCGTCTTCTGGAATAACCTGAGCTCTATGAGTTTGGTGTGGAGCTTGGGGTTTACTAGGAGGGGCAGGGGACTTAGTAAGTCGTTTATAAGTAGGGTTATAATTGTGGTAACTCCATTTAGGGTACTTATAACTCTACTTACAACTTACTTACTTACTTACTAAGTCCCCTGCCCCTCCAAGTATGTAAGACTGTAACCCGAAATCCCAAGCATCAAAAGACCTATGCCTTGAAAGTCAAGATACATAGCTTGCCTCAGAAGGTCCTTTGGTTGAGGCCTTTGTGTTTGGGGATTGGTGTGTAAGATGCTGCTAAGAATTCACTTGTGTCTGAGATAATGTTGACACCTGATGAAGCCCGTTCAAACCCAAAGCCCGAAATCCTAAACCGAAGGGAGGATCCGCATTATCAGCCTTGTGAATGAAGCGGGCTTATTAGTCAGAGGTCTCATTCCCCAACTTGCTGGTCTGTATCTGTATATGTCAAGCTGAGCTGGTACCCTCAACGAAGCGTGCTCTATCGAGCAAGTGACGCCTACAAAATTGTACGTTTCATACAATGCAGGCTGACATGGGTCAAGGTTTATGCCGTCCTGGGGTAGGTTGCAGACCTCTATGTGAAGACTGCCGGGCCTGCCCGCACTCCAGGTGTCTGGTCGAAGCACCAAGGTGGGTGTCAAGAAGATTTCCATCCAGGACGGTTTGAGGTGACCGACCCAAACTTTTGAAAAGTCCCAAAGCTCTTTGCAACGCCATAACCTTACACCCCACACCCCAAACCCTAAACACATCCTACTCAAACCGAGATTGTGAGACCTTGATCAAAGAAAAGGCCTAGACCCTGAATCCTGAGTTCCCTGTGTTTGCTGGGATGGGGACAAAGCCCACGTGAGGATCTATTTGCAAACCCAAAGCCCGAAAATCCTGCACCATCTTGCACCGTTTCACGTACGCCCGGCTTCCCAGTCTTGGATTCAGGATAAGACTAGGGAAATTCAGAGCGATATTACTATGGAACGGATTCTAATCTTAACTATAGTATCATATACTAGCTAAAGGTGCCTGTATTCAAGCGCCTGTGTTGTTGCCTCCTAAACCCTAAACCCTAAAACCCGTTTCAGGACCGCCACAAGCTGCACAAGCATCACGCTCCTCGTCACAAGATGCTTCGATTTGGGCGTGGAGTGCCATTGTAAATCATTGTACCATTGGGGGCTTTAAAATCTTTATCAGAATAGGGTTCCCTTTAAAGGGATCCTTAAAGGGGTCTCTAGGGGATCTATAACAGGGTTCTATATTGTTTGGGCCCCTATAGTACATGATTTGGGTCCTTGGTACGAGTCCAGATGTGCTGTTGATTCCGGTTGATGTTATAAATCCTGCACAACCCACAATAAGGAATATACCATATACCCATAGCATAGGTCCTTAAGGAATGCAGGGTTTATATCATCAACAGTTCACACGAAGGCCAACATGAACAGTCATCCTGTAGAATGGACTTCTTAGAAAGTGGCTCGATGCGATGGAGGGTATTGGTGCAGGGTTCAGGGTTTAGGGTTCAGGGTATAGGGTTTAGGCTTGAGGGTTTAGGGTTCAGGGGCGAGGCCGGCAGTCGTTTGTGAAGATGTCCAGCTGACGGCCTAACCGGATCCTCAGCATCAGGACCCCTGTGGGAGGAACGGGCTCCAGCCTTCAAACCCCTAGAGCCCTAAACCCTAAAACGTCGTTTGGGTGCAGCAAGTAACATCCTCAACAACCAGCATCCTAGACACAGCCCGTCACGTGCAACCGCAACTCTAAGTCCCAAGCCGAAAGGTCCTGCGAAGGAGGGTTTAGGGTTAAGAGAAGGAGTCGTTGTAAGAGTTGACCTAGACCCCAAGTGTCTTAGATCAAATATTTGGCGCTTAGTCTATATGACACATAACTATAACCTGCACCCTCAACCCTACAACCCTAAACCCTAAACTCTAACCCCGAAGCCCTAAACCCCTAAACCCTTAGCCCTAAACCCCGAAAAAGCTAAAACCCTGAACCCTAAGCCCTCAAACCCCTAAACCCTAAAACCCTAAGCCCTCAGCCGTTTTAACCTACAGAGACCGATTCTGAAGCAAGTACGGGCTCCAAAGTAGGGTGAGGCCCAAAGCCCAAATTTCCGGTTTAGGGTTTAGGGTTTAGGGAGTGCTTAACTACCTAGTATACTACTTAGCCTGTAAGGGGTTCCTATACTTAAGGGTTCTTGCAACTGAGTAGGTCGGAGACGCAACGCCCAAAGCATAAAGGACTTCGGGTGCCTTTTTTTGAGGGTGTGTTTTAGAGATGTCTATGGCCTCGGGCTAGCCAGTATTTCGGATTTCATGTTTAGGGCTTGGGGTTTTGGAGTTTAGGATTTCATGTTTAGGGTTTAGGGTTTTGGAGTTTAGGATTTCATGTTTAGGAATTAGGGTTTTGGAGTTTAGGATTTCATGTTTAGGGTTTAGGGTTTTGGAGTTTAGGATCTCATGTTTAGGGTTTAGGGTTCGGTTCGGGGGTTTTGTTAGCGATGCGTGGGGAAGATGATGTGCTGTGTCGCCCGGTAGTACCTTAATACCCGTTTCATCTCTTAGTGGTCCAAAACAAACCTGTTCAACTCTTGGGCGCCTACGAGGTAGCCATTCTGAAAACTTTTACCCCATGGATATTTGGGAAGTGAATTGTGGGGTTCATCACATTAAGAGCTACTAGCTATTCAGTAGGAAAACGTACCCTTCCTGCAAAGGGGCTCTTGGGGAATCCCAAACCCCAAAAACCTTTATCGAATGCATAATGCCCTCATAGTACCGCCAAAATATCCGTCTAGAATTCTATAGAACCCTTTCTGGGAAACTTGGTCATGTTACCCGAAGGACTTGATCTTGGCGTTCTTCTGGCTGGCTCTTAGGATTTTAACTTTTTGGGTTTCTACAAGTTTGACTTGAGTCAGCCAAGTGATGGCGCTTGTCTTTTAAACGGAGACCTGGGGTAAAATCAGGAGTGGCACTCGGATGACTTCGAGGACTTCGCCTTCGAATTCCAGGCGGGCTGGGCTTCACCGAAGGGCCCAAGGGATCCAGTAGTTCGGTATTTGGGCTTAGGATTGTGGTTATGTAAGTTGCTGTTCTTAGGAATTATGGTTGTGTTTTTCTTATAATATAGCGCTTAAGGGGATAAGGTAAGAATATCGTTTTAATTTTGGTTCTGAGGGCAGCGAAGTTCACAGGGTTTTCTTCACTTCAGGGTTTCTCACTTCAGGGTTGAGCATTTAGGGTTTGTTTGTTTCTTCTATCCTAAACTAAGGGTCCATGTACCCAAATAGTGTATACTTTGGGCCCAATGTATCTATATAGGGAGTACTTTAAGGCCAATTTATATACTATATGAGTACATGGACCCTTAGGGTAAACTAAGCAAGGTCGTATGTTGGGGAGCGCTACACCCTTTTTGGTATCCCCAGGGGTCCAACGGACCCGATAATAAGGTACTTGGGTTTAGAATAGTACCCATAGGCTACATAGTAGTTCCTTTTTGGGGTTCATATTTAGAATCCTATAAGGTAATCCCAAAAAGGAACTACTATGGAGCCTATGGGTAGTTCTGTAGGTTCATGTTTGGGAGAGTATATGATTATTAGCTACTTGGACACTTGGGGTATTGACTGTGCGCACGTGGACGGCTTCCGCTTCCAATCTCAGTACCACGGTTGTGCTTCTCAGGGTTTCACATGCACTAGAACACGAAGGTTTGATTCAAAAACGGGACGCGGTATTGGGTTTTGGGGTTCAGGGCCCTAAACCTAAGCCTTAAAACCCAAACCCTCAATCCCAAACCCTAAACCCCTAAACCCTAAACCCCTTGCCTTAAACCCCTAAACACTCAACTGCGGGGACCATCAAAAACATCAGAAGCCCCAAGCTTATGACACTATGGAAAAGACACAGAAGCACGTAGCCCAAATCCCTAAACGCTTGAGCGCGACCCAGAACCCCAAGCCCTAAGACCCCAGAGCCCTACATAAACTGTACCTAGACCTTGAAGAACCTACCTTTTCAGGGTTCCCTATTATGATTTCCTTATATAAGTCCAGAAAAAGGTAGGTTAATTTGGGGTTAAGGTAAGTTCCCTGTACCGGACCTACCTGCAGCCGTCTATGCCGCCGGGCCAGCGCTTCTGAGCCTCCGCGTTTCCCCGGTGAGGCAGGTATTGGACTTTAGGAGCTAGGAGTTTACTTGGAGGGTCGGGGGACTTAGTAGGTAGGTAATAAGTAGAGTTATAAGTACCCTAAAAGGGATCCTAATTGGGATTATGGTACTTATAAGTCCCNTAAGTAGAGTTATAAGTACCCTAAAAGGGATCCTAATTGGGATTATGGTACTTATAAGTCCCAAAAATAACTAACTACTAAGTCCCCCGACCCTCCAAGTAGGGTTTCGGGATGTAGGGGTTTCGGGGTGGGGTGGACCAGGATCCCCCCCCCCCCGGCTCTTTAATAGGGCCCTTCTGCCCCTTAATAGTGGGTATTTAGGGTATATTAGAGGGTAGTTGGACCGTCTAGGCAGTGTCAATGGCGTAGGTTCAGTTTTCAATGTGCAGGGTTAATCATAATTTTGGGTTTGAGGGTTTAGAGTTTTGGGCCCGCAGAATCTCCATCCCTATAGACTTCAAGGTTTAGTGTTCAAGGGCTTGCAGTCCCAGAGTTAGAGCAGGCTTTGAAATTCCACCCCTTATGAAGACAGAGACATCAAACGCAATCCCGGTGTTTGAGGAGTATGCCTCAAACGGCTTTTGGTAGGGTGTTGTAAGGATTTATATGCAAAGGAAGGACCCTCTATGAGATACAATAAGTATATTGACGTATTAAGAGGTTTTGATGGTCCCTTCGACTGAATCACAAAAATCCGCTCTTTCCAAGTTTCCCTGGATATGTGCGTTCAGATAGTAGGGCTTCGGGTGTAGGATAGTATTATTAGGGACCCCAAAAGCACAGAAGCATAAGCATTTTATAGGGATATCCCTACCTTATTGGGCTTCATTATAAGGGGGGTTGTATGGGATGTCCCTATCCTTATTTTTGCTTATGTGCTTTTTTGGGGCCCTACAGTAGCATTTCGGGGGTATACGACGGTTATCCACGGGTCCCAGTAACCAATCAACTAGTAGGGCGGGCAGTGCAACCCTGAGCCTGAAGTCCACCCATTGAAGCTCTAAGCCTCTAAGCTTTCCCCTCAACCCGAAAACCCTAAAACCTTAAAACCCTGAAGCCCTAAACCCTAAACTCTAGACTGCAAGTTGACAGTCACACTGGTTAAGCTGTCTACCAGCAGCAGCAAGAGGACTGTGGGTTGAGTCTCTTAAGCGCTGCAGCCTCGCGGCCTTTGTGAAGTCCTGGCTTCCAAAGATATTCGAGAAAGATGCGAGCCGGAATCCTGTCCATTCCTAAGAGCTTTTCTCGACAGGCCTCCTTGGGAGGGAGCTCGGCAAGCACTTGCTGGTGAGAACAGCGCAACCCTTATCCGGAAGCTAAGCTCCCTTTTGAGCACTCGAGGGAAGGACTTTTCTGCTTCAATCCCGCAATCCAATGACCAACTCCGGACTTCGGTGCCTGCAAGGCTTTGGAGATGGAACATTGCATGTGGTTGGAGCTGTAAGCGATTCCAGTTTGACGACAAAGAGCACATCAATCGTCTTGAGTTGCGAGCGGTACTCACCGCCATCAAAAGGAGAGCGGCAAAGGCCAGACAAGCCAACCGTCGATTCTTGCACCCTATTGACAGCTTGGCCTCATTGCATGCAGTCACCATCTAAGCCCATTCTGAAGAAGACCTCAATGTCAGCCTACCTTCTGTTGTCAGCAAACTCGGGCGTCCCCCAAAATCAGTCTGCCTGAATCCGGCTTCTTGCGAGGATTTCTCTTTACAGAGACGCTATGGACCCTTAGGGTAAAACAAACCTTCTCCCCCACACCCCTAAACCCCAAATCCAAGAACTGGCACCGAAATTCCGATCTTAAGCCCCCTTCTAGGTTTAGGATCTGTAGTTTTAGGGTTTAGACTTTGGGTTTGGGGTTTTGCCTACCCTAAGGCCGTATGCCGTATAACCCTAAACCCTGAGTAACGCAGCACCAAGCCTCTTTGCCCAAGGGGTTGTTCCTAGGGTTCCCGGTCAGGCGCCAAGAGGAGATCGCCGTGCAGTGCCCTGGCTGAGCCTCTTGCTATTTAGTAGTATAGAGTAGGTAACCTTCAACCCCTATATATCCCACTATGGGAGTTTCCGAAAGCAGGGGACCCTAATATAGTACCCTAAATAGTAGGATCCTTATTATAAGGACCCCAAAATAAGGTACCCTTTTTTCCTTATACGATCCCAATATACTCCCAAAGGTTAACCTTTAGTGCCCCAAGATACTCGACAGGTAGGGTTTAGGATGGGAGCTTCATGGTTTGGCTTGGGAGTATCGACCATACTCTACAAGTCCCCTAGCTAGTTTGGACTTTTGGCTTTGATGTTCCTGGGCTATTTTGCATAACCCCATGTACTCATATAGTATATACTAAGGCCTTAAAGTAGTCCAGGTCCTTTACGGTCAATGTATACTCATATAGATCCATGGGCCCTTAGGGCAAGCCCTTTAGGCCCTGAGCCCGAACCTCCGGACAGGAAGCGGATCGATGAAGCCAAGATGGCCGACAAGCAAGGCTCGGAGACTTCAGAGTTTCACAAGTTTAGGGGTTAGAGTTTAGGGGTTTGGGTGTTTAGGGGTTTAGGGTTTAGGGTTTAGGGTTGGGGGTTTAGGTTTTAGGGGTTTAAGGCTTAGGGGTTTAGGTTCTAGAGTTTAATTAGGGGTTTAGGGTTCAGAGTTTGGGGGTTTAGGGTTTCGCAGCCTTACCAGAAGGCTCAGGGTTTAAGGGCTTAAGGTTTATGGTAGGCGGTTTACTGTTTAGAGTTTACCTGGAGTGCCATGGGATGTATTGAACAATTTTCGGAGTAGTTTTGTTATCACAACTTTCTATAGCTAGCTTGTTTTCTTCACTTGAAGTCCTAAGTTTCATGACCCTTTCTGAAGGGACCAGCATGCTTCGGGCCTTGGATGCTTGATTCATTGACCCAGCGCTCCTCTGATGCTGCTGCTGCTGCTACTTCTACGACCACCGCCACTACTCTTGCAACTACTGTAGTGCTGGTGTTAGCGCTGGTTCTAGCACGAATACTTGCACTAGTACTAGTTGCTAGTGCGAGTACCCGTGCCATATATATATATATGTATATGTATATATTATGTGTATATATATATATATATATTAACCTGTCCCTACGGTCATTGACCTATGCCGTGTATACTTTGGCCTGAAGCGGAGTTCCTATAAAAGGCATAAATCTAACACGTATATGTACACATAGATATACAGATATAATCTAGGTACGTGGACCATGAGGGTGCGAGTTGAATTGGTGATTCATTCAGAGCACTACATCCTAAACCTTAAACCTGATTCCGTACACTAGTAGGGCCTAAGTACCAACTATTAAGGACTCGACGGCCTCTGTTAAAGGGTACTTGGGGCGTACTGGCAGGCCTTGGCATCGATCAGATCAACCACCTCCAGAACTTCGAGGTGCGCTTAGGGCTTAGGGCTCTGGAGTTCACGAGTTAGAGTGTAATACGGTTGATGGACAAAATCCTGCATGACCCATAATAAGGAATATACAAGAATTCCCATAGTTTAGGATCCTTAGGGTCATGCAGGATTTTGTCCATCAACCGTAGGGGTCAGGTTTAAGGGTTTCGGGTTCAGGGTTTAGGGTCGAAGGTTGAAGTTTGCAGTTCTGCGCATCTTACCGCGCGGGGTCCTGCATTAGGTGTGTGCGGGGTATCACCCTACACCCTAAACCCTCAACCCTAAACCCTAAACCGTAGGTGTGTGCGGGGTATCACATGCTTGTGACGGGCATTCTTGAATGGTTTCCGAAACGTCGTGTTTCTATGTGCTGCCCAACCCAGATCCGCCCCTCCACAACGCTTCTGCACTTTTTAGTGTGGCCTAAGGCTCCATGTACCCCTATAGTATATACTTAGGCCTTAAAGTACCTATATAGGGACCCCTTTAAGGCTTAAGTATCTACTATAAGGGTACATGGAGCCTTTGGAGTGGCCTTCAACAGCAGCCTACCCAGAGACTCCAAAACCCCTTCATTAGGGAATACACCTTAAAATCATAATAGGGATCCTACTATAATTTAGAGACTATTCCTTAATTAAGGGATATTGGAGGCTCTGGGAAGTGATTGGGTCCAGAGGCTTCCCTTGTTCCTGTTGTTCGGGCCTAGAAGGTTGGTACGGTTGATGGACAAAATCCTGCATGACCCTAAGGACCCTAAACTATGGGAATTATGGTATATTCCTTATTATGGGTCATGCAGGATTTTGTCCATCAGCCGTATGGGGCTAAGATTGCGCCTGGCGGGAGGCAGAAGCCCTCATCGAATTTGCAGGGCACAGCAATCCTGAATGAAGAGAACTATCTTAATGTTGAGCGTGTGTTTTTTATTTGATTTAAGAACATTGTCTCGTGAAGGGGGCAATGGACTCTCTTGGAATCTGTGTAAGTCAAATCGTATATCCAAAGTTGAAGACCTAATCAATCATATGGGATGCAAGCAAAGCAGGTGTGCTCGCAAATGTAAGGCTACCGCCACATGCGAATACCTCAGCACTTGACCCGCGAGCTTGAACCCAAAGCCACAGAAATAGAAGTTCAGCTGCCTCTGCATCGCGGTTAGTGAGGATGTTGAATGTGCAGCCCAAAACCCCCAACCCATCTCAACCCTAAGCCCTATAGACCCTAAACCCTTAACCCTGAGCCCTGGAACCCATAACCCTTGAAACTATTTTAAAAAACCTATAGACCCTAAATGCTGCAAGCTACGCTGCAGGACTTCACGGAAGCCTTGATGAAGGACTTCTGCATTCCTTAGGTTCAGCCTTAGGGTTCAGGGACTTTGTTTGAGAGCTTTGGGTGTTATAACGGTATATAGTCTATACTTCGGCCTTAACGTCGACCCTACATACCAAAACCCTCACCCTAACACTCCCGGCATATCGGACCCTAATATAGTGCCCAAAAAGTTGGATCCTTATCATAAGGATCCCAAGTTTTCGGAAACTCCCGTATGGAGGGAGTATATTACCCTTGTAGATCCCTTATAGTAACCCTTATAGTAATCTCTTGTTAGGAACCCTTTACAGGAACCCCACACGGAGTGAGGAGCGCCACCTTAAACTCTATAAATCCTAAAACCCTAGTTCCTAAACCCCTAACTATACCTTATGGAACCCTTAAAAGGACCCTTAAACCCTAAACCCACGGAAACTCTTTAAAGGATGCCTAAACCCTAAACCCACAGGAACCATTTAAAGGAACCCTAACACTCCTCCCATATGGATATAGGGGCCTTAAGAATTAGAATAGGGTTTGGGGGGATACTATAATTACAAAAAGGAGCCCCCAAAACCCTATCCAAATTATTAAGGCCCCTACATTAACCCTCCCGGCATATGGAGTCAGGAGTGCGGTCTCACCGAAGACGAAGCTGCTCTGGAGTGGAATCGCCGGAAGAATAAGCCGACGGAGACCAGCCAAAGAATCTCTAAGGGTCCATGTACCCAAATAGTATATACTTAGGCCTTAAAGTAGTCCCTATATAGGTACTTTAGGGTCAATGTCTGCATATAGGCGTACATGGACCCTTAGGGTATGGGGTGTTTGGTTTACAGTTTATGCCTCAAAGAATGGAGGTGGGGATGTCTGCTTTTGATGTCTGTGGCTTTACCCTTGCGGGCATATGGATGCGTGTGTCTAACTCATGGTTTTGGATTCCTTATTCTATGAAAGGCGTGCTATTTTGATGTGGCTTAGAGGCCGATACAGCTTAATTAGCGTGTTTTATGGAATACTATTACTTTTTAGTATTATTTAACAGGTCATAGTATTTTGGTATGCTGTCGTATCATACCGTTGATAAGTGTCACATAATGCCTTTCCTAACCCCTAAACCCTGAACCCTTCTTGCATGTTTTAGTATGTTATACTCGTAACGTCGCCCACCTCGGCCTGGCCGGCCTATGGGTTGGAGCGGGTGCCTGAAGGTTTAGGGGTTTACGGGAGTTTCCAAAAATTACTCCATATGGGGTTCCTTTAGGGTTCTTTTAAAGGGTTTCTTTGGGTTTAGGGTTTAGGGGTCCTCTAAAGGGTTCCTTAAGGTATGGGGTTCCTTTAAAGGGTTCTTTAGAAAAGGGTTACTATAGGGCGCGAGGAGCGACGAATTCTTGGCCAAACGGCCTCAACCAACCGAAATTCAGTGGAGTGCACGAAACTTCTTCACGACCCAGAGACTCCAAAAGCCTTTGATTAAGGAGTACTAAGAGCAACAGGGGCTTTTGGTGAGAATTTTGATCGTTTCGACCGGGCCGAGGCGAATAAATGTGTTGGAATATGTTGTAGTATGCCATAGTCTGCTATACCAAGGGATTGTCGTAGGAATCTGGAGTCGGAATTGCCAAACTCGCACAGCGGCAGCAAAACCCCCACAGTTTTCAGTGATCGCAACCATCATCCTCGCACCCCCCTAAACCCTAAACCCTAAACCCTAAACCCCTAAACCCTAAACCCTAAACCCCTAAACCCTAAACCTTAAACCCTAAACCCTAAGCCGAAACGGAAGCCCGGATCATGAGCTCAATCCGAGGAGTTCGACCACGAGCAGGACCTTTGCGATCGCTACGGTTTGGGGTTTAGGGTTTAGGGGTTTAGGGTTTAAGGGTTTAAGGGTTTAGGGGTTTAGGGTTTAGGGTACAACCTATAAAGCCAAAGCCTTAAGACCCCGAAACCTAAATCCTCTTGGCTAAACTCCGCTACGGTCCGTTTCGGCACGTGAACCGCTAAACTCTGCACCCTGAGAAAGGGGCCTGAATACGATATCATGATAGTGGCTGTGATTTCTTCCATAATTCCTTCAAAGCCAAAAACGCCCGTCTACTTCTTCAGGCATCTTTTTTCCTTGAAATCCCTGACGCCTTGTGCCCGATATCACCCTTGCAACATCCGTATACAGACTGTATAAAACCCGAATAAACTCCAATAATGCCCTTTTTCTAATTGGTCCCAAAGTACTTACCTATATAGTGATTACTTCAAGACCAAAGTATATATTATAGGAGTACATGGACCCGTAGGGTTATAATTTTAAGACCCTCATCATTAGAACCCTTTTCGAACCATTGAAGGACCATAACATCCTTGAAGCCCAAGTGGAGGACCCAGAAGGGCGGCTCATGATCGAACTCGACATCAAGCTTTTCAAGGCGTCGCGCAGGGTTCTTAATAGTAGGTTCTATAGACACTAGGGTTTAGGGTTCGCGCAGGGTTCTTAATTGATAGTAGGTTTTACCTGGACCCAATACATGCTTTCCTTATATAGGTCCTGAAAAAATTCGGACTCTTCAGGGTGCAGGTGAGGTTTTGGGTTCAGCTTGGGCTGAAACGGATTCGGGTTACGGGTTATGTTGTAGAAGCGTTTCGAAGGGTGTTGGCACTTCAAACTGCAAACCTCGAAGATTCTCAACTATGGGCTTCGGGTCCCAGATACCTCGTCGTCAGGTACTTGGGTTAAAGATGGCGGCTACCTGGTGATGAAGTACCTGGACCCTTAGTAAGGTGTTCTTCAGGTGATTGGGGTTTAGGCTTCTTCAGCGGTACTATGTGTTCTTGTTTTTGTTTTTTTGTGGCATTGGGGTGGGTGGGGGGGGGGTAGGGGGGGCGCTTATTTCTCCGAACATTGGGAAACATGTTCCTTGTTATTTTCGAAGGGCTACTGCAGAGCGAGGTGAGGGTACTCATAGCTTTCGGGGGGTTTTGGGGTCGAGGGTTCGGGGTTGAGGGTGTAAGCTATCCCTTCCTGGACCCTATATAACCTTCCTTTTTAGGGTTCCCTATTATGATTTCCTTATATAAGTCCTTAAAAAGGTAGGCTATTTGGGGTTAAGGTTAGGCCTATAAACCCTGAGTAATTCTCAGTAAGCAATTCAGTCGCGACCCCGAGCTCAAAACCAAGGTGGCCTCAGACCCCCGTCAACCCTGGACCAGCGCCTGCGGCCTGGAACCCGAGTGCCCTGAAGTGATCGAAGCCATACACCCTATACCCTAAACCTTAGCTGTTCTAGAGCTTCAGCCCTAAACCCTGTTCCCTAAACCCCAGCTGCTCTAAAGCCGCAGCCCTAAACCCCATAAACCCTAAACCTTAGCTGCTAAAACGCCATCCGAATAAATTACACGTCATTTGCCATCCGCGCGCGCTCGGATGCAGGCGCACCTGGCCGAGACAAAGCGGAAGGAGAAAGAGCAAGCCCAGAGGACCAGGGGGGTTGGGGGGTTTGGGGTTCTGGGTCTAGTAGGGGCCGGGGGGCGAGACAGACAGACTGATAGATAGACTCAGATAGACACACAGACAGACAGATGGACGGATAGATAGATAGATGGACAATGTTAGAGAGATAGACTGGTAACTAGAAGTTCGCCAGAGTAGTCGACCTCGATGCTGCCGTTTAGGCCTTCGGCTAAATTGCTCCAAGTTGGTAAGTCCCAGACCTTCCACGATCCCTTCATCAAGGAAAATGCCTTAGATCATGTTAAGGATCCTACTAGAGCTTAAGGCATATATGCCTTAAATCAGGGATATTTGAAGGTCTGGCTTCGGCGACCCCACGCAGAAACAGCCGGTGGTGCATTGCTTCCCCTCAGCCTTATTATAAGCCGTATGTTCTACCCTACTCGAATCCTCAGTCCACAAACCGCCCGGGTGTGGGGTTACCTTCTGGGGACCGGGTAGCAAGTAAACGCTGTACATCCAAAATCCTGCAAAGTGGTCCTAGACCTACAGAAGACTAAAGCCCAAACCCTAAAGCCTAAACCCTGAGCCCTAAAGCCTAAACCCCAAGATGCATAACTGCCATAGTTCGTTTGTTTCCGGTCATCCCAAACCTCAGTCCTCAATCGTCCTTCCACCACGACGACGAAGACGACCACTCCAACTCCTACTAAAACCAAAGTTAAAACTGAAACTGAACAACAACAACAACTACTACTACTACTACTACTACTTCTCCTCCTACTTACTACTACTAGCACCACAAATACGACTACGGCTACGGCCACGACTACTACTATGCCTAGTTGTTCATACTACTCTACCGTCTTTCTATAGTAGAACCCTAAGGGTCCATGTACTCATATAGTATATACATTGGCCTTAAAGTACTCCCTGTATAGATACATTGGGCCCGAAGTATACACTATTTGGGTACATGGACCCTTAGGGGAAGAGACAAATATACCAGGCTCCAGGCTGCGAGGGATGAGATCCAGAATGCGTCTCTTGGGTGCATCTACCCATAGGCTCCATAGTAGTTCCTTTTTGGGATTACCTTATAGGATTCTAAATATGAAGCCCCAAAAGGAACTACTATGGAGCCTATGGGTAAGGCTTTGGGGGTTGGTGCTGATCTGGACTTGAGTGCTCTTGACGGCCTTTCATGGGCGGGGGGAGCATGGAAGCTTTTCAACGGCGGCCAAACGGTCAACTGTGGCGCAGGCTGTCAAAGGCTCCAATGTTTGGGGGCTTGGGGTTCACGGTTTAGGGGCTTGGGGTTCGGGTTAGCGATCTATTGCCCCTTTCTGCAAGGGTTTATCGGTCCTGCGGGTCTGTGGCTGCTAGGTATTTTCGAAATTAGGGCGAGCCGCAAGCAATAAATCAGAAATCTGATTCCCGCAGCGGTCTCCGAGCTGATGGATTTCCAGGCGGGGGACCAGGTCGCGACATCCGCGTTGGAGAAGGCCGAGAAGGAAGGCACCACTGCAATGGACAAGGCCATCCAGCTCGATGGCCGCAGGGCCTGGCAAGGGGCCCTCACCGCAGCCGAGTTGCAGCCTTGCTTCCAACTTCCAGCGGTGATACCGCTGCCGGTGTTGGGCGAAGCCATGATGGCGAGGCAGACCTCTGTCGGCCTCCTTGCGTGATGGGAAGAAGCTTTCCCAAAGGCTCCATGTACCCATATAGTAGCTACTTAGGCCTTAAAGTACCTTTATAGGGACCCCTTTCAGGCCTAAGTACCTACTATATGGGTACATGGAGCCTTAGGGTTTGCGCTCTATTCCAGTCCAATGAGCGCAGGGGCGGCGAGGACTTGCGAGTCGGGGCGCCACCCTGTGAACAGACAGAAAGTGCGCCAACAGCGGTTCCAGCAACTAGGGCTTGGGTTTCATGGATATCCCACTGAAATACCCAGAGACTCCAAAAAACCGAGGAAACTTCCTCAAATTATAATAGGACCCTTATACTATGAATTCACCAAGAAAGGTATATTCCTTAATCACGGGGTATTGGAGTCTCTGGGTACATAGCTTAGGGTTCAAGGGTTTGGGACCACTCCGTCGATTTCCGAAGCTTATGGTTCCATACTTCTCGTGTTTATGCTAGAGTTCTTGTACCGCTCAAATTCGAGGTTCCCGAGTAGTACCCTTTTACCCTTTTTCTTTTTGGGTTTCCTTATTACAACCGAATAGCAGGAAAAAGGGTACCCTTATTGTTAAGGGGCTACTGGGGAACCTAGAATTATGGAGTCCTCGATTCCCATCGGCCTGTGTGTACCGGGAAACTCGCAGGAAGCCCTAAACCTTAAACTGGAGACCGGTAATCCCTGATTGTGGCGTTTCCCCCTAAACCCTAAACCCCTAAACCCCTAAACCCTACACCCCTAAACCCTAAGTCCCTAAACCCTAAACCCTCAACCCCTAAACTTCCGGCGTTGCGGTCGCTCAGGTCATGCTCCGGGCACATCGAGAAGCTCGAGAAGGCCCCTCTCTGGCTGTCGGCACAGTTTCCCGGGAACTGATGTGACTTACTGAATTTGTAAGGGTCCCCCGAACCTTAAGCCTTAGCTGCTACGATGAGAAGCTTGGGGAGTTCAAAGAGACATCTCCCAACCCGACAGCTGCTTCCTGAACTCGGTTCAGTACCAACATGTACATCCCAGAGCTGCTGCCGCAGGCGATTCAAGTAGCAGAGGTCGACACCAGCATGACAGACGAGGCCACTGAGCTTGTGGGTGTCCCTAAACCCTAAACCCTAAACCCTAGGGCTCAGGATTTTCAAGCTTGAGGTCTGTAGCTGGAGCCCATGGCAGCAAGTGGGTGTGCGGCTGCTTGGTGTCGGGTGTGGGAAGTCAGGCTTCCTCCTTGGAGGGTCGGGGACGTAGTTCGTACTAGTTTCATAGACTTATAAGTACAAAAACCCCATTAGAACCATTAGGATCCCTTTTTGGGTACTTACAACTCTACTCCGACCCTCCAAGTCAGGCTCCAAGCAGCGAAATACATTACTAGCAAAGCTCTACACCCAAAAGCCCGAAACTCCGAATTCCTAAACCAAAGCCCGGAACCCTAAAGTAAAGACCTACATCCTACGTGTGGCCGAGCATTTAGGGTTCCTATCATGTTGCTGTACATTCGTAAAGAAGGTATGGCTTTTAGGCTTTAGGTATAGCCCCTAAGCCCTAAACCCTAAACCTAAATATAGCTTAATTAAGACTATACTAAACCCCTAACTCTAAGCCCCAATCCGACTCGAGCAGGAACTGAACGAGTTCCGCCAGCTTCTTCAGGTGGGAGAGAGTTTGCTTAAAGGGTTCCTTCTAGGGTTTAGGCTTTAGTGTTCCTAGAAGAATTTTTCCTACAAAGGGTCTAGAAGGGTGACTGCAAGGGTTCTCTAAGGTTACGCTTTAGGCTTTAGGTTTTTGCGGCTATGCGACGGGATCCCCTTCGGGGCGGGGCTTTTCTACCGGGGATCAACAGCCGAGTAATCCCCATCTCTTTGCAGTATACTACCCTAAACCCCAAACCTCTAAGCCCCAAACCCCAAAACCCTGAACCCTGAAACCCTAAACCTCAAAACCCAAAACCCCAAAACCCTAAGCCCCAAAACCCAAAACCCCAAAACCCTAAAGCCCAAACCTAGACCCCAAAGCCGTAAACCCTGAAACCCTAAATCCCTAAACCCTAAAACCCCTAAACCCTAAACCGTTGAACCCTATACTCCCGAAAACTCCTCCACCTCCCTGAAAGCGTACTGCAACTATTGCAGGATCCTGAAAAATTTCCCAAATTCTTCCTCCGGGTTCCCTTTCTTGGCTGTTGCAACTCTATTATATCTAAGGTTGAAGCCATGGGCCCCCTAGTATGGGCCCTTAGCCCTTTTAAGGGCCCTTAAAGGGTACAAGTAGGGTATATATTAGGTATATAGGGATCCCAGGCTTAAGGGCCCATACTAGGGGCCCGTGGGTTCATCCTAAGATTATAGTAGAGTAGAGTTATAATCCCTAAGGGTCCATGTACCCAAATAGTGTATACTTTGGGCCCAATGTATCTATATAAGGAGTACTTCAAGGCCAACGTATATACTATATGAGTACATGGGCCCTTATAAGGAAGATGGAAGCCAGAGGAATAGTTTTGGAGGGTTTAGGGTTTAGGGTTTAGGGTTTAGTAAGTTTTGCTGCAACCATACCCTTGAAGATACTCCGCCCTACACCCTCGATTGCTTGGATCTCATGTCCCACGCTAAAAACCTGAACTCTAAAGGTCAGGTGGGACAACCCTAAAATAGGGGCCTTCATAATTAGAACAAAGTTTTGGGGGGGGTTCTTATTTTAATTATGGTATAATATGCCCCTAAGCCTTGTTCCAATATATAGGGCCCTTATAGACCCCTTTTAAAGGAACCCTTTAAAGGAACCCTATCTATACTTATATTAAACCCCAGAACCCGAAAGGATGCTGAAGCCTTTGAAGACCCGTCGCCCACACCCAGGCCCTGAAAACCGTCCCAGCCCGTGAACACTGTATGGGAGTTTCCGAAAATTAGGGGTACTTTATCTTGGGGGCCTTACAGTAAGGATCCTACTATTTAGGGTACCATATTAGGGTTCCCTATTTTCGGAAACTCCCGCATACCTCACATCATAGGGCGGGTGCCTTGTTTGATGTATACCGGTATACCCTTAAAGCCCTACAAAGCCAAACCCACCCCCCCCGCCTCCCAAAAAGCTATTCAAGTCCGAAACCCTAAACCTGAAAAAAGACATCCTGAACCTCCAATTACACCATTCCTTACTTCAGGAGACAGGGAGTGAATTCCTTTTCGCCAGGCCTGGCGCGATGCCGACGCAGCGCTGTCCGAAGCTCTGCAATCCCGGCGAAAGCCGCATCTCGTCGAGTTTTTCTTTGGGTGGGGGGTGGGGTTTAAGGGCTCAAGGCTAGGGTTTCAGGTTAGGGTTTAGGTTTCAGGGTTCAGGGTTTAGGGTTCGAGGCCTAGGGTTTAGGTTTATAAGGTTTGTTTTTGGAAGGGAGGGTGGGTTAGGGTTGGGTTTTCAGGGAACAGGGTTGAGGGGTTTGTGTTTAGGTTCCGAGACTGGGGTTTAAAGTTTAGGTTGTGTTAACTGTTTGGCGCGTTGATAATGAATGCCCCAAAGCCCACAGCCTGTACGCTTGCCAACCGAAAACCATGCGCCTTAGGCACTGTAGCTTGGCTTCCACAGGCAGACTTGCAGAACGTACCTTCGCAAAATCGAACCGCGAATGCTGAGACCTAATTACTAATTACACTGCAATCACTTCAAAGGGAAACCTGAAACAGAATTTGTAGTATCATTTTGGGGGTATCCTTATTGTTATTCTGGTATGATCGAGTCGCCCCCCAAAACCCTATCCGGATTGCAAAGGCCCTTATACCCACACAAGCCAGTTTGCGTGGGCAATTTCAATCTACCCCTGTAAGTAGCCCTTATCATAACTCTCTTGTCGTAGATCCTAAACCAGGATGGTTCGTGCAGCTTTAGATTTGGCGGAGAAGGCCAGGATGTTTGCGAGGGCTTGAATGGAAAAGCTTCAGTTAGGCCCACTTCCCAAATTGAACAGAATAGGGATCCTAATTATGGTACTTAAAGCAGCCGTGCTTTTGTTAGCGCCCCAGCATTATAAGGCCTCAGGTGCTCCGGCTAGTAAGGTTTGTGCCAAAACGCAGGAAACCTCAGAACGACAACCTTGGGTAATATAATACATTAGCATAATCTCATGGGGTTTGGTGTTGAGGCTTTTCGACCAGTAAACCCTTATGTGCAAATCCCCCCAAAACCGGTATACTTCAACTATAACTTAACAATAGAACCCTCGACAGCACCCCGAAGCACTGTAAAGTTCTAGAAAGGCTTTTAAGAACACCAAAAGACCCTGCAAGAGCCTTCTTGCAGCCCTAAACCCTAAACCCCATACATGTCTATCAAGCCCCTAACCCTCAAATCCCTAAACCCTACGTGCCTAACACCCCAAAAGCTCCTCAGACTCCTATAATACCCTATAGGGACGAAAGAGTATCCGTTTTAAAGGTTTCCGGAAAGGGTTCTATAAGGGATCCTATATAGGGGCTCTGTAGGGGTTTAGGGTTTACTAGGTTCCTGAGTAGTAATGTGGGAACCTGATTAAGAAACCTTGGGCCTTTCTTAGGGTTCCTTATATGAATCCTACTATTTTGGGGTTATAGGCCCAGGTTTCTTAATCAGGTTCCTACAATATTATACAACTGTAGGGACGAAAGCTGATGCAGACCCCGGCCGGCCTTCATATCCGGATCTCTATTACACCCCTGTTCAAGGTAGGGGGGGGGGTCTCCATTTCATTCCATGATCGGGGTGTGCTACAACGACCCTGTACGGGTACTTATAAATATTTCTGAATTTTTGGTTCCTTTTTACCCCTAAGAAACAGCTAAATTATAATTTTTGCTAGGGGTCTAAGCTCAGTACAGTGTAGGGGGTGCGATGCCATTATACTATGAATCAGCAGATATTAGGCAGTGATGGAACGTCTATAGTTCGTCCTTCAGGTCGGAGTTCTTCAGGTGGGGGTTGCGGTTTATAGACTCGTCGTATCCTTCTAGAGTCCTCTACGTTTTCTTGAAGGGTTCCTTTAGTTCCATACGCATTTCGGGGTTTAGGGTTTAGGGATTAGAGCCACTGTGAGTTTATGAAGGGTTTAGGGTTTGCAGTGTAGGGCTTTTAAATTAAATATTGTTAGAACACTATGGATAGTTGTTAACTTCCCTTATTGTTATTTATAAACAAGTGTGGGGGCTATGGAAATCGACACCTTGAACAGGTCAAGCTGAACAACGACAAGTGCTCAAAGGGCCGCAGCCTCTGGCAAGACCTTGTCGTCGAGGACGGTCGGTTAAGGGGTTCCGTTCACGGCTCTTTCAACCCTAAGCCCTACGATAAGCCCCCGAAACCGTCGGTCTTCATCGATAAAGTAGCTAGAAGCCCAACCCTAGAGCCCTTAAAGGATCACAAGGCCCTAGACCCAAGAGCCCTACCCTAAGCCCCCCAGAACCCAAACCGCTTTGGACGGCTGCCAGGATGCGCAGCTCGAGCTGAGCACGGCCATGGGCGTCGGAGTCACGAAGCGGCAGAGCTTCGCAAGTTTCGGCTTGTTTTTTGTAGAAGTCATAATAATAGATAGCACCTATAGTCTCCATCATTGTATTTCTTTTTTTTGGTTAACCAAAAAAACGGAACTACAATGGAGACTATAGGTATGTATCACCATTTCCTAAGGCTTCCTAGTCATGTATCCAAGAACCTCATGACTCTTAGAGGCTGCATTGGGCTCGTAGGGTTCATGGCGCTTCAGGGATTGGGTTGGTCTCTTTAGAGCATAAGGGTGTGAAGGGCTTAGAGTATAGTGCTCATCGTCAAAAGTCCCGTAAGGGCTTCATAAAGCTTTAAAGGTCCAAGTACCTAGTTATCATATACTCTCCAAAATAGTAACCTAATAACGACTATCCTCAACCCGAGTACCTAATTATTGGGTCCTTTGGACCCTTAGGGAAGGGTCTATGGGGTACTACAGGGGTTCTGCAAGGCCTTAGTAACATCACTAAGGAGAGAAGCTAGACTGTCGTTACGGTTTAGGGTATAGGGTGTAGGGCCCTAAACCCTCAACCCTGCACCCTAAACCCTAAACCCTGAAACCTCAACTCCAACTCTTGCTGTATTTAGGGGTAGAGGTTGAGCACACTTCAAGCACCCCATCCCCACGAACCTTCAACGAAAGAGATATCCGACACAGATGTGTACTGCTTATCTTGGGGTTTCAATATGCAGGGGGGTCAAGACTAAACGGAATCGGAGACCCATCATTCATTCCTCAACCCGCGCGCAATGCTGCCGACCATAAGCCTTAAATCCAAAAGCTGCAAACCCGAAAACTTGAAACCCCTAAACGCCCAAAACCCTGTACAAACCGTATCTATAGCACCTGTGTATAAGGTTTTGGAGCAGTCTATAGCGTAAGGGCCAGCATAGTTGCCAAGAGTATTCCTTTGGGTTCCCTTTTGTTATGCATTCAGGCCACTATACCCCTAGACCCCTTACATAGAACCCTGTAAAGCCCTGATATCTTTTAAGTATTAAGCCTTTAAAGAACCCTTTGAAACCTTTTCGCCGAGGAGATTGAGAACCTTCGTGCAACCATCGACAAGGCCAGAGCCGACATGGAGGGCATCTCGGAGAAAGGCTTGCGGCTTGCCTGAGAGCTTTCAGAAGTTCTACATAACATATTGAAATGAAAGACAGCAGGATAATATAATGAAATAGAAGGAAACATATACATAGTATCCCCGAAGCCTCAAATTGAACCCTCGAACTCTCAACCCCCATAGTATCCCTGAGTCCTAAACCCTTAACACTCGAAACCTCAACCCTCGAACCTGAAACCCTATCTTAAACACTCGAACCCAAGGAAGGAGGCGCAGCAGCAGCTAGAGAGCTGGCAGACGGCCGAGGAAGTATTGAAGAAGGCCCAGAAGTGGTTTAGGGATTGTGTGTATTTTTGGAGGGTTGAACGGGTTGGGGCTTGTAGAGGTTTGTGAGTGTAAGGTGCAGGGTTCAGGGTTAGTAATTTTTGCAATAGAGGAGTCCGACTAATTCGCTAGAACCCCCCTTATACTTACGCTACAATATCCCCCAAAGCCCTAGTCGACGGATTAAGGCCCCGATCATGGGGTGTGGGGCAGCAGGATTTCAGGATTAACGGCTGCAGGCTTTCAGATTCCGGCCTGTACTTGGAGGGGACCTCGGGTGACCTAGTAAACTTTACGAGTACCGCAACCCCAATTAGGATCTGATCTTACTTGGAGGGGCAGGGACTTAGTAAGTCGTTTATAAGTAGGGTTATAATTGGGGTAACTCTATTAGGGTACTTATAACCTACTTATTACGTCCCCTGCCCCTCCCAGTATACTCTAGTTATTGCCTACTTACCAAGTTCACCGACCCTCCAAGGACAGCCCCGAATCTGAAAACTCACGGCCCTTAATCCTGAAATCCTGCTGCCCTACACCCCACGATCGGGCCTTAGTAGTTCCTTTTCTTGCTTTAACCAAATTTCTCTTTAGGATCCCATAAGGTAACCCAAAAAAAACAACAATCGAGACTACTTGGTTGTTCATGGGTAGTTATAAGTGGGGTTATAAGTAGGATAACTATATTTATAAGTCATGTTAGGGGCGTATAACCCCACTTATAACTACCCATGAACCTTCAAGTATAGGTGGGGCTTAGACGGTTTAGGTGACAGGCATTGGGCCTAGGCTTGGGCTTGGGTTTTAGGGCTTTGGGAGTTTAGGGCTAGGGGCCATTGGGCTTACGTGTGGTTCGGAACTCTTCATTAGACCCACACGTGCATGTTACCTTCACTATTTACTGCTCTTAGGCATTATGTTTTATTTTTCTTACCATATAATTTAGGGGATTATTAAGAATATTAGTTTATTCTGTTTCTACGGCGACTAAGTTTTCCACTTGAGAGTCTTAAAGCTGTAGGTTCAGCTTAGAGTCTCTAGGTTCAGGGTTTCGGGTTTGCGGCATTGGCTTCACAGGATCAGCATTTTCCTTGCCTACAGGGTTTGGGGTTTAGGGTCGGCCATAACGTGGGCAACAACAAACAGGGTGGCAGACCTCCTGTCAAGTTTAGTGCCCTCGCAGGCATGCGTGGCGCCCTCAGCATTCGTGCACTCAGTTGGCAGCGTTTGTTTGTGCCGTGTTTGGAGGTTTTCGGGTATTGACAGTGGGATTGGTTCTGTAGTATTTGTGTGACTTAGGTACTTGATGATTATGAGCTTCTGTGCTCCATCTACAGGGTCTGCAGGTGGGGGAATCGAATCACAGTGTGCTTCGAGTTTGTGCACCTTTGACCTCAAGCCCCATGATTTCGGAGCTGTACTTCCCAAACCCTAAGCTAAGCTTTCCAAGTCCGAAGTTTTGAAATTGTAGGGTGGCACACCTCACCGCAGCGATTGCACCTCGCCACAGCGCGGCTTGAATCCTCTCATGGGCAGTCAAGATCTGTGATACTCCTCATTTGGGGATCCCAATATTGAGGCCGCAACTGAGGCCCCTAGACCCTAAACCCCCATGCGGATCCCAACTTTCAAGCCCCTCTAAAGCCTCAAAGCCTGAGCAACAAAGAAAGTCGATTAGCGTTCCAGGGGTTTGGCATTTAGGGTTTAGGGTTTAGGAGCTTTTCCGAAGGTGAACCCGAGTCCGAGGCACAAAGCGATGGCATTGTCGGCAGCTCCATGAGACCTGCAGACGATGGAGGCGTGGGGTACGTGCTTGAGCCACCAGAGGGTATCAATGCAGACGGGGTGATAGGTGATTTGAGTGCAGTGAGCATGAGCGGTAAGGCGGCAGTACGCGGCGGGGAGGTCAGGCTGGCACCGAGGGGCGACGACCCTAAGAGCGGGAAGATGTGTGGCCATGAGCGTGATATGCATCGCAGGACAATGGCGATGGAGGCGGACTTGCACGACGGTGGGTGCGATGGCATCAACAGACAATACCACAACATCGGCCCTCGTGATATGGTCCGGGGCAAGTTGTCAGGTGTTGAGATCGCGGGTAAGACGCTTTCTAACGCTTTGCGTGCTATCACGGATCGCCACTTCAAGTTTTCCAACGAGATAGGCACCGTGAGCGAGAAGGGAAAACGCGCCCTTCAGCTCGCGGTGAGCACAGCCAAGATAGCCCTGATGCGCTCTGCTCTGAACAAGGGCGTGGTTGACGAGATCCACGAGAGAATGCTGGCCGCACCCGACAAATACAAGTCGAAGAAGTGGAGCAGTGATACCTTCAGAGAGGCACTGACGTCCGCCGGCTTGGATCAGGTTACGAAGATGCGCAAGAGTGGGCACGTCAAACCGAATGAGGCGCTAGGTAAGCAGAAACCGCGCCTCATCCTCGAAGGAGGCCCTAGGGCCGTAATAACGCACCTTTTTGATTCTGGAGTGATGGAAGATCTCATCTTCCACAGTGAGTTCTTTGAGAAGAGATCCATCAAACATACGACAATGAGGGGTCTCTGCCAAACCCAATAGATCCAATAAGTCAGAAAAATTAGTTTGTAAGAATATCACTATTTCGTGATATTATTACAAAATAGCTCGAGGGGAAAAAGACAGGAATATGTACAGATTTCTTGCTTAATGTTTTGTACAAAATCCTAGAATTATGTACAAAATTCTGGGGTTAAAAAGCCAGGATTTTGTGCAGAATTCTACGATTTGCATGGGTGGAAAATCACAGGAAATAGTTAAAATTTTGGGCGCCAAATTATCCCGATATCGTGAAATTATTACAACCGGTCGGGGTCGAAGTTTCGACCAAACNATAGTTAAAATTTTGGGCGCCAAATTATCCCGATATCGTGAAATTATTACAACCGGTCGGGGTCGAAGTTTCGACCAAACTTCGTTTGATGAGGGGTGCAAACTTCGACTGAGTTTTTTTGGCTTGTTGAAACACAAAACCAAGACACAATCAAGTTCTCTTCTATACCTTTGTAGCCAATATCTAGCGAACTGTTTGTTTTCGTGTGCGTTTTCGGTATAATCTCGTGTTCGTCTTTACACGATATATAAGCATCAAAGGTTTAGGGTATAGCCACACACAGTAGCAATTAGCAAGTCCTAGTCCTAAACCCACCACCAAACTTCGACCGATGAGCCCTGCAAACTT
>BGNK01001203.1:0-23703 GCA_003297005.1 Symbiodinium sp. clade A Y106 | reverse complement strand
TCCTGGGTCAAAGTTTTAGCTATTTCCTGGAATTTTAACCAAGAATTATGTACAGATTTCTTCGTTTGTGAAATTATTACGATTTTCTACTTTTCTGACTTATTGGATCTATTGGGAAGGATTCGTGACATCGCGGAACGCTTCGAATACACCGCGTCCCTCGATTTTGGAGCATTCGATGGATCGCTCGGTTCGACTATCCGAACCGAAGTCGAAAAGAGTTTGCTTCAAAGCACCGTCGGGCACCTCGTGCAGGCGTGCGGATTGACCGAGGACGCGTTGGATGCACGCGGCAACGAGAGTTTGAAAGCTGCGATCCAACGTGAGGCGAAGCTCCTAGTCGATGAGAAAATCAGAGAGAGTGGCGATCGGGGAACGTCCATCTTAAACTATCTAACCAACCTCATCGCTTTCTTGGCAGCATTCATCCTCCTGGCACGGGAACGCGGACTCACAGACAAGTGACAAGCAGGTCAAGGCGGTTCTGTCGGACTTCTTCAAGGGGGAGCGAGACTGGCTCGACATCATCGCCGAGGGCGATGATGGTCAGCAGTTCTTCTCCTCCGCATTGATCAGTCTGCTGGGTTACCGGAACGGTGATAAGCTGGAGACTGGGAAGTTCAGCGAAGATTTCTTCAACCAGTACAAGCATCTTGGTCTGAAAATCGAGCCGCAGGGCCCGCACGGTGAAGTCCCGTATGGCAAGGCACTGGTATCAACAAAGGGTCGTATGGAATTCTGTTCAAAGCTGTTTGTCTACAAGAGCGGTGTTGGCGCTTGGATGCGAAAACCAGCCAAGACATTCATTGGATCGCAGGTTTCGTTCGACGTCAGCGCGCCCCTGCATGTTGCTGGGATGGTGAAAGCGCTGTCGCTCATGAACAATTGCCAGTATTGCGAGATCATGTACAGGTATTTCTCGGCGATGTTCCGGTACCACAGGTCAAAAGCTATGGAGGGTGATCTTGAGAAAGCCAAGGACCTGCTGAGTGGATCGGCATGGAACTACTACGCTTCCAACAACGTGCAGCTCGTGTCGCAAGGTATCGACGAGCAGTACCACGCGCTGCAGCAAATCTTTGAGACGTGCAGGACCGAGGACGTCTCAGCGACAGTCGACCGCGCATTCCGCCAGGAAACGGGTATGAGCACCGACAGCCAGAGAAGCTGGTGCCTCAGCTTGGCCAACTGTGATGGTGACAGGGCCAAAGCTACGATGGCGTCCTTCTTGGACGCCATAAAGTGCTGAGATGCGTATTAGGGTGACCACCAGTCACCCGAAGTGCACCCGGGGGTTTGGCCAGCCCTCGCACCTGGGTAACAAGTAGTCCCACCGCAGGCCCTCGGCGGGTCCCCTCGACAACCGGTTTAGCAGCCAAAAGGTGAGGGGAAACCCGACGACCGACCCCCTCGCCATCCTGGCCCCGGACGCAGTTGCGGTTGATACCGTCGCCACCGCTTCCCTGCTACAGTGGAAACTGCTGCAGGCGGGCCCGTGGCGCAGCATGGACGTGCCACCAGTACGACGAGAGGTGCTTCTGGCCTGCTCGTGGCCGCCTTGGTTCACATACGCAGTTTGGTCATGGGCGCGCCGACTGGAGTGGACAGAGAGCGAAGGTGACGGCCGCGCCAAAATTGGCGCCACAAATGTCGAACTACTGGTATGCTTTGTGCTTGAAACAGGCGTCATTCCCCCGACCAGCTTAAACAAGGCCAGAACGGCGGATTCGGCCCCGCGACGGTTTCTTGAGCCCGTGTGCCTTCGCAACCTCAAGCAGAACCTTGTGGCTGCTGTGCGTCAGATGGAGCGGCTTTGCGGCTTCCCCATCTGGCCACGGAAACGACGGAAATGCTTTGCTCTGCGCAGTCTGGGTCGTCAGGAAGCATGCCATGGCACTTGTCTTCGACCTAAGTTCCCGCAGTTGGATGTCATGGGTGAAATGTTCCAGAAGGTCGTCCGCCAGAGTAGTGCAGTTCCCCTGCTGCAATACGCGGCGGGCTATGTAGGTCCAGTCTGGGCTTGGGCGGATGTCCAACGACACTGGACGTTAACGAGCACCGCGGCTAGGAATACCCTGGCTCGCGCCTTGAGACGTGGCTGAGACGGACATAAGGAGACACGGAGTCGCTTAGGCTGGCCCGTCGTCTCCCCCCCCAAACCAGTGAAAGGTTTAGGGTTTAGGGGTTTAGGGTTTAGGCTTTAGGGGTTTAGGGTTTAGGGTTTAGGCTTTAGGGGTTTAGGATTTAGGGTTTAGGGTTTAGGGGTGTAGGGCTTGAGAGCTTTAAGCAAGAAGCCTGAAGAATCAGCAATACCATTCCTCAGACCTCAGACCCCCCCCCCACACACACACACCCTGTTCGAATTTTTGAAGCCTATGCTCTCTTTTTTCCTTAAAGATTTAAACCCTACATCCTAAACCCCGAAACCTTAAACCCCTAAACCCCAAACCCCTAAACCCTAAATCCCTAAATCCCTAAAACCCAGAACCCTAAAAACCCCAACTAGGCAGGCCGAAGCTGTGCACAGAAAAGGCCTTTGCACTTTAAAAAAAACCCAAGTTAGACTCAGGAGGGCAAGGGGCCCCATGAGCTGAAATCTGCGTTGGATGGTGCCGCTCATGTGGGACTCAGAAGTTCAACGGCTTCTTGGAGCAGTGTGTTTAGGTATTTAGGGATTTAGGGTTTAGGGTTAAGGGATGTAGGATTTAGGGTTTAGGGATTAGGGATTTAGGGTTTAGAGATTTAGGGTTTATGGTTTAGGGCTTGGCGAGGTTGATCCTCCCCAAGATATGCACTAAATAAACAAGAATAGCTACACCCATATCTATATACATATGTATTTACATACATACACGTTATGTTTTGTTGGCTGTCCCTTTTGAGGTTTGTTAGAGTTTCGGGTTTTGGATTTAGAGTGTTGGGGTGGGAGGGGGTTCGGGTTTAGAACTCTGTTGGCCATTGTTGGACAAGTGTTGCCCACACTTTTTCCAGGTAGCGGGTTCCAACGGCTTGCATGGGGGTTCAGGGCCGTATCTAGCCTCAAAACGGTTGTGATTCGGGTACTGCCCCCGCTCAGTAGCAGTTGGAAAATCTTCATAATAAAGATATATCAGGACCTTAATAGTAGCCCTATTATAGACTGTTACTGCATGGGGGGCAGTACCCAGGTTGTGATTATATACTACCCATTCCCTGTAATATCAGAACCGAAAGGTCAACTTTTGAGAAAAAGGACTTCTTTACAGTTAAAGCACAGGCCTTGAACAGCCTTCGTTACTTGGCCTTGGGGTTTAGTGTAAGCAGTGTCACACATCACATTGGATACAGAGCCGTGCGAAAGCCGCAATTGCAGTCCTGGCACCACAGTTCAAGCCCTAACCCCCATGATCTCAACTACCTTCCACTAGCTTCTATCCCGAAACTGCAATGGGTTTAGGGTGTAGGACCCCGAAACCCCAAAACCCGAATATCGACCCTCCACCACATGTTGTAAGGGTCTATGTGCTTATGTACTTGTAGTATATACTTTTGGTCTCAAATTCTTCCTATACAGGTAAGGAGGGTCAAAGTATATGCTTGTTAGGTACGTAAACCCTAAACCATCGAGCCTTTATAGCAACCCTTAATGAACCCTTCATCACATCGTGACGTGCTGTTAGGTTGCCTTAGCCCGACAACTGCTTGCCGAGCAGACGGTGGCCGATCGGGAGGAGCTCGATGCCGCTATCCAATCAGGTTCGGGCCTTAGGGTTTAGTGGCTTGGGGCTTTGAGGGTTTAGGGTTTAAGTGTTTGGGATTTGGGGTTTAGGATATAGGTGAAAGTTAGTGCCTACCTACCAAAAGCCCATTGTTTCAGGGGCTCAGTCTTTTCGTCATAACCTACTATGTTGTAGGGTTTGGCGCGTTACATGAAGGGCCGTTTGGGGATTAACGGTTCGGCCCAGAAGACCAGTATCGTGATTCCATACCGCCTCTATAGTAACGGTGACATGTGACCTTTTTGGATACTGTAGCCCCTATAAAACCCAAGTATACTCCCAAAGGCTAACCTTTAGTCCCCAGTTGCTGGACCAAGAAGAAAAGATCGTCTAAGGAGCGTTGTGTGTTCAGGGAGATACTTTACAGGCGCAACCCACAGCCGTTGGACTAGGCGTTTCAATTAGTTTGGCCTGGCGCAGCTCCGTTTATGTTGAGGCTACAGTAGAAGCCAGAAAGTTGGAACATCATTATCCTCATGCCCTTAAGGTAAAGTATAAGGGATCCTAGCACTAATCCTCCTAAAGTCATGTTCCAACTTTCTGGCTTCTACTGTAGATGCCGCGCTTCTTGAGGGAGGTCAGATTCAGAGTTGAGGCAGAGACCCAACCTTCCCTACTAGGAGGGTGGGGGGGACTTAGCCTGGGTTCCCCAGTAGTACCCTTTTGCCCTTTTTCTTTTTGGGTTCTCATATCAAAAACAAATAGGGGAAAAAGGGTACCCTTATTATTAGGGGTCTACTGGGGAACCTAGTAGCAAGTGGGTAAGAAGTAGGTGTGCAAGCACCCGAAAAGGATCCTAATCGGGGTTATGATACTTATAGCTCTACAACATAACTACTAGCTCAGTCCCCCGATCCTCCAAGCAGAGCCCCTATAGTAGCCCTTACAGACCCTTTCAACAACCGGTAAGTTAAAGGAATCCCTTTTGGTCTGATACTAGCAGTCTGGTGCTTTCCTTTTTGGTGGTTGACGTCAGACCTCAGCGCAAGCTTCGTCCTAAGTCGAGTGTTTTCGGATGATCGTGGAAGTTCGATGGCTGAGGGTCTGTGCCACCTGGGGCCGAGAGAAGATGCTCGCTGCTGCTAGCATAGAGTGCTACGCAACTGCTCATGATCTGCGGCTCATCGGAGTGCATCCTTCTCACGAGCTCCAGTATGACGGCCAGGCGTGGCGATGCAAGCGTTGTTCCAGGGTTCTGAAGCTGCATTTCATTGTCCATGGGCTCGCCACGCATTAGAGTCGCTTTTGCCGCTAGTGCCGTTGTAAAGTTCGTACGCGCTAGAGCGCTGTACTCGCAAAAGAAACCCTCAAGCCTAAACCCTAAACCGGCCCTAAGCACTAAACCCTAAACCCCTAAACCTTAAACTTAAACCCAAACCCCTACCTAAACTCTCAAGCCGTAGTTTGAGAGCCCAAAGAGCCCGGGACTTCGGACCTACAAATGCAGAGGGCTCCCTAACGTCCCTTGATGAAGTGCTCCCTACCTGGAGGGCTCTAGGGCTTAGGGGACTTATAGTATCAGGGTCCTTCTAGGTTTAGAGTCTAGAGTGGGGGGGGGTTTGGGGTCTAGAGTTCTACTTGGGTCTTATAGTATCAGGGTCCTTCTAGCTTTAGAGTGGGGGGGTTTAGGGTTTTGGCTTCTACTTAGAGGGTCGGGGAATTTAGTAAGTAGGTAATAAGCAGACATATAGGCATAACCCCAAGCAGGATCCTCTTTAGGGTACTTAAAAGAATAAGAACTACTTATGACCTACTTACTAAGCCCCCCGACTCTCCCAGTCAATCCTGAACCCCAAACCCCAAACTGTAAACCCCAAGTTGCCAAGCCCTAAACCACTAACCCCCAAAGCCAGACGCCTCTCCCCTCAACCCAACCCCGAAAACCAAACCCTAAATCTAAACCCCAAACCTGTAATACCTTTACAGTAGCCTTTTATAGAACCCTTCAAGGAAAGCCTATAAACCCCAAGCAAGCCCTATAAACCCTAAGCCGTCTGAATTTTGGTGCTCTCTAAGGTTAGAAGTATGGGCCCCTAGTGGGCCTTGAGCCCTTTTAAGGGACCTTAAAGGGTACAAATAGGGTATATATTAGGTATATAATGATCCCAGGTTTAAGGGCCCATACTAGGGGCCCATGGTTTCATCCTAAGATGCTCTCTGGTTGCCATTATAACCGCAAACCCTAAGCCCTAAACCCTAATATCCCTATAAACCCTAAACCCTAATATCCCTATAAACCCTAAGCCGTCTGAGTTTTGATGCTCTCTGGTTGCAGGCACCATCGCAAGCTTGGAGTCCAAGGTCATCGAAGCCGAAACCAAGGCAGACGTTTGGAGGGCCTAGGCTTTAGGGTCTAGGGTTTAGGGTCTAGGGTCTAGGGTTTAGGGTTTAGGGTCTACGGTCTAGGGTCTAGGGTTTAGGGTTTAGGGTCTAGGGTCTAGGGTTTAGGGTTTAGGGTTTAGGGTTCAGGGTCTACGATCTACTAAGTATTGTGAATACTACACTACTACCACCGCCACGACAACAACTACTACTGCTGCTGCTACTTCTTCTGCTTCTACTTCTACTGCTACTGATACTGCTACTGCTACTTCGGGTTCTACTTCTACTACTACTACTACTGCTGCTACTACGACGACGACTACTACAGTGCCTACGGTTTAGGCGCTTAGGGCTTAGGCTTAGATGCCTGCATCCCAACAGTAGCCATCCTCAACCCATCCATGTTCCCTAAGGGTCCAGGTGCTTAAAACAGAAGAGCTGGAGGTCCCTCGAGTCAGAGTGCAGTCTTTGAGTCCTAAATCCCTACCATTTTGAAGTTCGTTCCCTACAGGAACGATGCTTTAAGGGTACCTTTAAGGCTTTAAGGGATCCTTTCAGGGTTCTTTTGAGGGTGCCTTTGACTATCAGGATCCTGTTAAGATTCCCTGACCCTAAACCCTAAAAGGAGCCCTTAAAGGAGCTCTGAAAGGCGGTAGCTGGGACATCACGCAATGACCTATAGTCTCCATTGTAGTTCCTTTTTTTGGTTAACCAACTTTATGACTTTATGCTTAGGATCCTAGAACATAGATTTTGGTTAACCAAAAAAAGGAACTACAATGGAGACTATAGGTATAACTGTGTGGATACCGCCCCAAAGTCCGGTACGAAGGCTTTAGGGTTTGGCAGTGGGTTTTTTTTTGGTGGGGTTGTTTACAACTGCGTTTGTGCAACTCTTATAGGAGCAGACTAAACCCTAACCCCTAAACCCTAAACATCACTAAACTCTGAACCAAAAAGGCCTCAAAGTAGACCCCAAACACTAAACCCTAATCCAGACCCTTCGGGGAACAGACTATTGGGGGAACCTTTCAGTCTGTAAGTAGGGTTTATAGTGAACCCCAGAAAGTTGGAACATGGCTTTAGGAGGATTAGTGCTAGGATCCCTTATACTTTACCTTAAGGGCATGAGGATACTCATGTTCCAACTTTCTGGCTTCTACTGTAGGGGTTTAGGGGCTGAGGGGTTTCGGGTGTATGGGGAACTGTATCCCCCGAGGCCGTGCTCACTGCAGACGAGCTCCGCTCTGCTCACGAGTGCCAGACTTAAAGATGTTGTTCAGGGACCTAAAAAGCACATAAGCATAAGCATTTTATAAGGATATCCCTACCTTATTGGGCTTCATTATAAGGGGGTTTATATGGGATATCCCTATGCTTATTTTTGCTTATGTGCTTTTTTGGGGCCCTAGTTGTGGTCTTTGGGATTTCGGGGTTTCAAGGCCCACCGGTTTTAATTTCAGTGGCGTACTCGAAAGTTCGCAGAGTTTTGCTATACTAGACGGGCCGTACATACTCGGTCACAAAAACCAACACAACACCCTAACATAGGCTGCTTGGGTCCGGGTATATTCGTCCTATCAATGAGGCCCCTTGGGTGATTTCCAATTTGCTTGTTTCTGCGTGCCCTTAAACCCTAAGCCCTAAGCCCTATAATTGTGGTTTGGCGGAAGCGAATGCTTCCTATCCCAAAGCGCCTTATAAGCCTACATAGTAGAACGTAGGATTATGGTTTGGGTAATTATGCCCCATATAGTTACTCAGGACCTTTTTGGTGTGGTAATGCAGTAGATCTTCGGGTCGACAGGGCTCGGACTTTTGGCTCAACAGTGCTTGCTTCGGGTTTGGAGGGTTTTGAGTTTTGATGTTACTGTTTATGCATGCGGTCTCTCGGACAGTCTCGAAGCAACCACTTGGAGACTAGACTACAGGATCATTACGAATTGATGTTACGGTTGAGAGTTCCGGGGTTCCACAAGCCCTAAACTATGACCTGGAATCCCCACGAAGGATCTTGGAGAAGCTGAAGAGCGCTGACAAAGGATTGGAGGAGAGGGTTCAGTGAAGGATGGTTTAGAACTGTTGAAATCCCATAACCGAAAATGTGGGGAGACCTGGTGCATGCAAGGAGTGTCGCAACCAACGTAGGGGACTTTGGGATTCTGGTTGCCCAACTATCGGTTCAGGGTTTAGGGAGAGCAATCGACTCTTCTGAAAACTACGCATCTTCAGATTGGCTCTTAAAAGACTCTAGTACATTCCAGGACGCGACAGCAAAAACAGCAACAAGAGCAACGGCTCAATTCCTAAACCCCAAACCTCCCCTAAGCCATCGAAACAGGAGGCCAAGCACAGAGTGGATGAGTGGACCAACAAAACAGAAGAAACTACACAAGTATCGCTCAACACACCCGTCATTGCTCAAAATCGGTTGTATGTTTATGGAAAAAGTTGATTGACCTTCTTATTTTTTACAATATATTTTGTTATATAAACAGAAACTTGAAAATTACGACTTCCTCTTTAAAAACGCAACGGACTCTGCAGGAAGCTTTGGCCTCCTCGGATCCGATAGCGCTGCAAGGGGCCCTCGCGGAGGCCGAGGCGGCTGGCCTTCAGGCGCCTGTCTGGGGTTTACCTGTAGCCGAAAGACCTACCTTGTTGGGGTTCCTTATTATGGTTACTATATATAGTTCCTAAAAAAGTAGGTCTCTTGGCCCACAGGTAGGGTTTAGGGGTCGAAGTTCAGTGGGTTTAGGGTTTTGGGGCCCGGATTAATTTAGAGTACATAAGGCTTAGAATTTAGAGTTTAAACTAGGGCATGTATATAGGGTTTAGGGGTTTTTAGGGTTTTGGGTATACAGGGTTTAGGGGTTTAGGGTATATAGGGTTTAGCGGTTTAGGATCAATGTTGCACAAGGTTCAGGGGTAGGGTTCTATCAGGGTTCAGGGTTCCTTTAAGGTCTCCTATGAGACATGCATAGGGGGTTCGAAGGTCTACTGTTCAGGGTTTCGAGCTAAGTGCTTCAAGAGTATAAGGGGGTTTGGGGTTGAGGGTTTAGGGTTTCGGGTTTAGGGTTTGGGTTTGGGGTTTGTGGCAATTCAATCAAGGTAAGCTGGTCAAGGCATTTGATACAATTTGAGGCTTTGAGGACTGTCAAAATGAAAAGAAGGTAGTTAGGACTTAACTTGGGGGACAGGGCCAGGCCATTGTCATGTGCAGCGCAGAGTCAGAGCCCAGTTACCCAAGATTTGTGATTGCAAGACGCTCATGTTCGGAGCTCTGATGGCGTTCTGCTGCTGGCTCGCCACTCATGGTAAAGAGCAGAGATGGGGAAATATTCAGAACTGAGGGCGACAAGACAGATTGGAACGACTGCTCTTTACATTGCATGGATGCTTCAAAAGCTTTGCGGGTCGGATCCTTGGGCAGCCGATTTTCAAAGTGACCAAGTTGTTGGTGTGATGTATGTTGAGGCGGGTTTCATGTACAGTGCTTTGGCCATGCTGAACCAGTGCACGCGAAAGCAGTACAACTTCTGGCAGTTTGCTTTCGGCACCGATTGCTTGCATGACAGCCTGTATTATTTCAATGTTGTAGACATACGTGCATTTGAGAAGCCAGTCGAGCTACCTCTGACAGACCATCGCAAGTTAAAGTGCTTCTTTGGCCAGGTTGACTTGCACTCCCTAGGGTATATATATATACATATATATATATATACATATATATATATATATGGGGGGGTTTAGCGGTTTTAGTTTAGGGTATAGCGGGTTTAGGAGGTTATTGTAAGTTTAGGGTTTGGGTATTATGAAGAAACCGTGCTTGTTGCCACCATCACTGTTGCTGTTCGTGTAATTACCGTGGACCATTATCATCATCATTCGCAGTAAAGTACGCTTTTGCGTTTTTGTGACAGGAGGTAGGTTGTTGTTGTTCTGTGTTTTTCGTGGATGTGTGATTCGCTGTGTTTTGTTTACTGTGTGTGGTTTGTCTTGCGTTGTTGCTGTGGCTCCGTGTGTATCAGCTGCAATACTTAGTAGTTGCTTTGCCGTAGTTGTTACTTTTGGGGCAGCGGCGTTCAGCAGGACTGGTGTAAGGTCTTGAGACATATGCTCCAGACCGTATTGCAACCACTATATATTCCTTCCCTTTCTTCGGCACCTCAGTAAGTCGACTTTCTATAGACTTTTAAGTATCAGAACAGATTTGAACCCATTTCGGATCCCATTTATTCTGCTTCCCAGACCTTCCAAAATCCCGGGATTTTGGAAGGTCTGGGTACCCTAAACCCTAAACTCCACTATAGATCCCTTCAAGGAAGCCTAGGTATTCCTTAATTAAGGGATTTTGGAAGGTCTGGGTTCTTACCTACTTACTAAGTGTAAGTCGTCGGACCCTCCAGGCAGGGAGCGCGCCGAGCCCTAAGCCCCTCATCTCCCCGGGCCTATATGGGAGTTTCCGAAAATGGGGGTACCTTATTTTGGTGTCCTCTAAGGGTTCCTTAAAGGCATCTATAAGTATAAGGGTTCTATGTTTAGGGTTTAGAGTTATTGGGGGTACCTTCTTTTGGGGTCCTTATAATAAGGATCCTACTATTCAGGGTACTATACTAGGGTCCCTATTTTCGGAAACTCCCATATAAGTCGGTATCGCTACCGGATACATCTCGCGAAATACCTCCAAGACGCGGTTGAACATCCTTGGCCGAACCTACAATTACCGCACAGCTTTCAATTGTAGTCATGTGCCAAATATCTACCAACCCAACTCAGCTAGATGAAGCTTCGAGTAAGCACTACACCGTACACCCAACACTTTTGAGAGTGCTGTCGACGATATTTTAGGCTTTAGGATTTAGGGTTTTAGGGTGTTTAGGGTTTAGGGTTTTAGGGTGTTTAGGGTTTAGGATTTAAGGGTGTTTAGGGTTTAGGGTTTAGGATATTCATTGGATCTCCAGCAAACTGGGACTTCACACCCTCAAACCCTCCATCCCCAAATGGGGGGTTTCCGAAAATAGGGGACCCTAATATAGTACCCTAAATGGTGGGATCCTTATTGTAAGGACCCCCAAAATAAGGTACCCTAATTTTCGGAAACTCCCAAATCCCTAAAACCCGCAATCCTACAAATTTCTATAAAACCTTTCACAAAGCCTCTTACAGACCAAACCCTGAACCCTAAACCCTAGAGCCAAAGCCCAGAATCGCGCAACCCTGTTTATCAGAGCTCAAAGGCTCCTACATTACAGAAAGTTCAGAAGGACCCTCAATGAGCCCATCAGACTTCTTAGATACATATTATATATATACACACATATAAAGGCTCGGAAAGAGCCCTCAGAAAGACCCTAAATGAGCCCATGAGAGCTCGATAGAGCACTCACCCATCAGACCTCGTGGATATCAAGACTCGTCTAGAGCCCAGATATAAAGACGCTTATACTTGGAGAGTCGGGGGACTTAGTAAGTAGGTAATACCTAGAATTATAAAGACCCCAAGATGGATCCTAATTGGGGATGTGGTACTTATAAGCCTGTAAAAGAACTACTTACTAAGTCCCGGAACCCTCCAAGCAGAACCCTAAACCCCCCTAAACCCTAAGCTCTGAGCCCTAAACCCGCCTAAACCCTAAACTCTGAGCCCTAAACCCCTCTAAACCCTAAACTCCTAAATCCTAAACTCTAAACTCTTAAACCTAGGAGGACCCTGAATGAGCCCCCGAGAAGCCCTCACATGCAGGGTGCTCGAAGGAGTGAAGCGGAAATGAAGCTGAAGGAGCCAAGGGCTTTAGGAGTTTATAGATATACATATATATATATATATGTCGCATATATATATATATATATATATGTGTTTCTACGCATGCATGTATGTATGTATGTATGTATGCACGCATGCATGCATGCATGCATGCAGTACATTTATTTATCTACTTGTCTTAATTTGTTTCTTCATTTATTAATCTGTGTATGCATTACATACATACTGTTTGTGGGGTTAGGGATTTCTTTATGGGTCTAGGGGACTGTCTTTGAGTTGACTGTCTTTGAGTTTCGAGGCTGTTTTTTGGATGGTTCAGGGTTCAAGCTTCAGAATGCAGGGTTTAGTGTGGGAAAGGCGCAGAGGATTTAAAAATTTATGAGAGTTTGTAGGAGTCCCAGGGTTTGGCGTTTCGGTGTCTTTAGGGTTTTTAGGGTTTAGGGTGTGATTATATGAAGGAGGAAAAGGTTTAGGAGTTTACTGTCATCGGGTTTAGGGTTATAGGTTCCGGGGCTAGCCTAAACCCTAAACCCTAAGCTGCCCTAAACCCTACCACATCCCAAGGATCCTAGTACCCTAAACCCCCGAACCGTTAACAACCCTAAACATTTTGGACTGAAGTGTTCTCTAGGAGTTCCCGGACCCTACCGAGGAGGCTCGTATAGGAACAAGGCAAATGGAAAAATCTGAGCGTTTAACCCATCTAAACCGCGTACATAACCCCGAAATCCTGAGCCCTAAACCCTACATAATCCCCACGCCTGGATCCTAAGTCCTGGGAACCCTCAAGCCTAAATCCTTCAGCACCCATGCCCGGTCCAAACACGCACGAGCCCCAGCTCTTACCACGATTTGGAGAGTAGGGTTCAAGGTGTTGGGTTGCAGGATTCGGAGTTTGGGTTCAGGGTTCACCCTAACCCTCTAGGGTTTAGGGTTTAGGAACCATTCAGAGTATGGATTTTGGGACCTAAACCCCTACTATTTGGGTATTTGGACCCTCTGGGTAATCCTTACAGCCATTTGTTGGGTAAAGGAAGGAACACCTGGCGGAAGGCACCCCGCCCAAAAGCCGGAGGCTCTACAGCTGCCTACTATGGGGCCTCAATAATTACCAATGCTATTATGGGGGTTCCGTATCTTAATCATAGTAGAATGGAACCCCAAACCCTATTCTAATTATGAAGGCCCTTATATCCTTAAATCCCTTATAGTATAGAGCCCTTAACTTCTAGAACCCTAAGGAACCCTTTCAAAGAACCTTTATAGTATACGATCCCTGCACCGAAAGCACTGAAGTGAGGCACCCGGGCCAGGACCGAAGTCACCTGAAAAGGAGCCGCCGAAGAGGTTTTTGAGTAATATAGGGGCCTTAATAGTCAAAATAGGGTGTTGGGGCCCATTATACTCGAACTATAATAAGGAACTCCCCAAAACAGTATAGGGACTTATTGAAGCCCCTATATTATGGCCATTGCGACAGTGCTCTTCCGACGCTTCAACGAACGCTGCGTGCTGGCCGTCTCAAGTTCAGAAGGGGTGCAGGTGGTATGCCCCAATTATCGGCCTACGCAAGCATACACGACAACATAGTTCCAAGCAGTCGCCCATGGGAAAAGTGAAAAACAACATGGCCTTTGAAGGTCCGCGTAACCCCAGGTGGGTCAAGGGCTTTTGGGGTACAGGTTTGCTAGGGTTTAGGATGTATCACCCAGAGGCTCCACATACACTACCATTATGGAATCAGGTCCCGAGAGACCTTCCTGGTTACAGTTTTTTGAACCTAAATCCATAATGGTTGTACATGTGGAGCCTCTGGGTGATACATCCTAAACCCTAGCAACCCTATAACCTCTATTAAGCACCATACGGGCTCTGTTATTAAAGGGCACTTTGGGGGGTCCTGGTATCAGGTTCGAAACCCCAAACCCTACGACCCTAAATCCTAAAACCTCAGCCCTAAATCCTAAACCCTATTAGGCTTAAGGGCTCTCAGACGAAACGAATTGCAGGAGCTGAAGGAAGCCAAACCACAAGAGGCTCCGCTTTTGTTGTGGGTCTAGGGATTCGGGTTTAGGCGGTTTAGGGTTTAGGGTTTAGGGTTGTTCCCTACATCCTTCCTCAATAATGGGTCTGGCTTGGTTGTTCCCATACCCTTAAACTATCAATATACCTTCAGATGCAGAGATGGATCTTGCTAATGAGTTTAAGGTATAACCCGTCGTGGTTGAGGGGTTTTGGAGTGTCTGGGTCTTGGAGCACTTTCTGTGTGTAAGATAGGGCTGATGGGTTCCTTGGCGATCCTTGTTAAATATCGGATTTCCGTTTCGGTTCGTGAAGCAAACGGTTGCAATACAAAAAAGCAGGATTCCTTTCATAGGCCCTAAACCCTAAACCCCTAAACTCCTAATCGCAACACCCGAAACTCACTAAGCTCCTGTTCTGCTGTGCTGCACAGGAGTCCGCTTGAGACTCTCCACTCTTTACCACAAAACATTGAAAGGCATGTCGTACAACTTCTTTGTCCGAGTTCCCGTAGCATAGAAGTCGAATATTGCTAATACTATCCGCAGATGGTTCCAAGTCTACCCTACCTAGTTCATATGACATATAGGGTCCGGAACACTTGGTGCTGCCATCCCCCTATAGTTCCTAATCTACCCGTCAAAGTTCATAAGACATATATAGGGGTCGGCAAATCGGTAATACTATCCCAAGATAGTTCCGAATCTACCACCCTGATCGAAGTATTCAATCGGTTATTTTGCTCCGACACAATACCCCCCCTTTATCGGTCGTTTGGGCCCTGGGTAACCCCGAGCCCTCTGAAAGTACTTCCTGCACCCGAAACCGTCCACAACTTGGAGGGTCGGAGGACTTAGTAAGTAGTTCAACTTCATGGACTTCGGTCAAAAGTATCAGAACCGCACATAGGATCGCTTTCGGGTATGTATAAGACTGCTATCACCTGTGTACTAAGTCCTCCGACCCTCCAAGTACACCCTCAGCCGTAAATCCTTAAACTTGCCTTAAACCCGAAATCCCCATGGCTTACACAACCCTGGTGGAACCCTATAAACGAACTGCTCCAAGTGAAGGTACCTTCACCAGATATTGAGAACGGAGCAAAGGCGCCGCCTGCGCCTTACAGATCGGAGCTTTCGTTTCTGGGCTCTGGGGCTGCTTGGAGGCCCTTTTGACTTAGTAAGTAGGGTTAGTAAGGTGGGTTTATGGGGATTATAATAGGGTTTCTAGGGGATACTAAATAGACTTACTAAGTCAAAAGGGCCTCCAAGTGAGATTTCAATTCAAGGTTCGAGGATCAGATCAGGGTTTAGGGATTAGGGTTTAGGGTTTAGGGATTAGGGTTTAGGGATTAGGGTTTAGGGATCAGGGTTTAGGGTTTAGGGTCAGGGTTCAGGGCCTTGAATGTTTGAGGCTTAGGGCCTATAGGGTTTGGGATCTAGGGTTGATACGGCTGATGGACAAAATCCTGCATGACCCTAAGGACCCTAAACTATGGGAATTACGGTATATTCCTTATAATGGGTAATGCAGGATTTTGTCCATCAACCGTTAGTCTAGGTTTTATGGTTGGGCTACTGGATCGGCTTCGAGGTTCCCGGGTTCAGGGTTTAGGGTTTAGTAAATTTAGGGTTTAGTAAATTTAGGGTTTAGTAATTTAGGGTTTAGGGTTTAGTAAATTTAGGGTTTAGGGTTTAGGGTTTAGTAAATTTACAGTAGAAGCCCAAAAGTTGGAAACCCCATAGCCTCAATCCTTAAGAGTAATGTATAGGGAATCCCAGCACTGTTTGGCCTTAATCCGGCTCCCAACTTTATGGGGTTTACTGTAGGGTTTAGGGTTTAGGGAGCTCAACTGTAGTTCAACTCTCCGGATTTGGAGATCTGGGTTCAGGTTTGAGGTTCTCAAGGCTTCTGCGTCCTCAGGATTTTGGTGACATACGGCTGATGGACAAAATCCTGCTTGACCCATAATAAGGAATATACCATAATTCCCATAGTTTAGGGTCCTTAAGGTAGTGCAGGATTTTGTCCATCAGCCGTAGGTGTGGCTTGTAACTAAGCCCCAGGAACCTTGAAAAACACCCAAGCTCTAAATCCAATACAGCGATCTCCAGAAAGTTGGAATTTGGGTTTAAGGATGATTCGCTGCTTGGTAGCTGAATGGGTATACTGTATGTTTTGCAGTTTTGGGGAGACTGTTACCCCCCTTTTGAACTGAAGGATTAAACTTTCTGGGCCTTATGAACTCGGCGAAGAAACTTAGGGCGCAGGCTCTGGATCGAACCAGTCCATCCCATGATCTTCGAGAGCGAGCAGCTCATTTATCTTCCTCCTGGCACTGGTGTCACCGACTTGGCTCAAGCTCCGATGTCGTCAGACATGGAAGCGGACACAAAGCTCTGCCGTGTGGAAGCATATGCTTCCGCGGTGTGGTCTGTGTCTCATCGCAACGTGAGCTGCTCGGCGGCGGCTATTACGGTTCGAGCAAGGTGGGCTTGGCTCTCCTTTATTGGAATGATGTCATTGCTTGCTTTTGACCGCTACTCTGCGCCGGTCAACCGTCTTGAGACTTTGGCCCGTCTGGCCTTTTAGCCTTCTTTGGCTTTGATGCACTGGGTGGCCGTTTATGGCGTTGAGAGACTTACGAACCGGCTTGCCGCTACTCGACCTGTCTTCATCAACATTGTCTACTTCGTAGTGGTGTTGACATCCGCCTGCACGTCATGACAACTTCAACAGATATTGATGACACATCTTCCTGGCAGCTGCTGCGCAGCCATAGAATCCTACACCCCGTGACGGATCTACACAAGGAGAACCCCACCCCCCACCCCCGTCTCCCCCTCCTCAAAAGGATGCATCCTTCCATTACTTATGTTAAGATAGGCCTTGTCCTGGGGCTTCCGTTTTAGATCCTTCCGGTGGTCTGGGATGTTCCGAGTCCTCCAGGCCTCGCCACCAAACCTGCCCCCTAAGTTGCGATCTCCTCAGTTCCTCATAAGTCCTGATAAACCCATACAAACTCATTAATTCTGCTAGGACCTAAACCCCAAACCCTAAACCTTGTACATCCTTGCTTCTAAATCCGCGAAACCCCAAACCATCCTAAGCCCACCAACTTACAAAAAATGAGAAGCCCTTTTTCATCTCTAAACCATCCTAAACCCCAAGCCCCTACACAAAAAAAACAAAAACACCAAAAAAAAAAAAAGCGAGAAGCAGTTGTTCGCCTAGGCCTCCAGATGCCGAAGCTGTGGCGCTCCCAGGCTCAACGGGTCAGGCAGAGCCGAAGGGGGGCAGGGTGCTTGGAGGGTCGGGGGACTTAGTAAGTAGGTAATAAGTAGACTGATAAGTACCCTAAAAGGGACCCTGATTGGGGTTATGGTACTTATAAGTCTCCAAAATAACTAGTTACTAAGTCCCCCGACCCTCCAAGAAGGGTCCAAAGGACCCAATAATCAGACACTTGGGTCTAGGATAGTAGTTATGTAGGTTAATATTTGGGAGAGTATATGATTATTAGGTACTTGGACCCTTTAGGGTAAGGGTTCAGGCCTATGGTTTAAGAGGATCGGTAAACTAGTACCTGGTAGCACAGCCGTTTAGCCAGAGAGCCCAATCCCGCGGAACTATAGGGCAATATACCCTGAAATTTTGACATGCTAAACCTCGTGGAACACATTGTATGACCGGGACTCCTGAACATCAGGTGTTTTGTTGCTCTCGCGGGGCAGGATTTGGGGCTAATCCTAGTTTATCCCACTGGCTTCGGAGTTCCTGAAACCATCAAGTCGTAGAACTTACATCCTGATCACTTGCGACATCAAGGTTTGAGGTTCAGGGTGCCAACCCCAAGAATCACAGAAGAAGAAGAAGAAGCAGGCGCATGCACACAGAATTTGATGACAACATGTGCCTGAAACTCGAAACGTCCCGACGACTTTTAAAGACCCTAACCAGAGAGTCAAAGTACTCAAGCTTTCGGTGTATGGTTCCTAGCTAATTAACTAATTACTGAATACCCTCGTTACTTGACTCTGAATGGTTCCTGACATCTAAAAAATAAGGGTCCATGCATTCAGGTGGATCATATGAATGCACATTTTGTCCCTAAAGCATTTTGCTGAGATACTGGTTGGACACGTGGACCCTGAGGAACCCCGACTGTTTGGGCACTTCAACCCTTACATAGGGCTAGTCAACCTACCCGTCGGTGTGGTGAGAACGTGAAGCCTTGAACTTTTGGGCCCATCTCTACAAGCATCTCTATATGTACCCTATACCCTAAGCATGTTCTACCCCCCTAAACCCGAAACTCTGAGCTTTGTTGCTTAAACCCTGAACCCGGAATCCTAAACCCCAATTATTCCCTAAGCACAAAACCCCTGAACCCTATGTGGGTAGTTGTCAAAATTATGGTCCCTTGTTGGGTCCATATTATAATACGGCACCTATTTTTTTTTGGGGGGGGGTACCCAAAAAGGGACCTTAATTTTGACAACTACCCATATACCCAAAACCCTAAACCCCTGAACCCTTCATCCTAAGCCCTTACGTACACCCCGCAAAACCCCTGAACCTTATATACCATAAACTCCAGACCCCAAACCCTAAACCCTCATCATTACAGAGACTCCCAAACCCCTTAATTAAGGAATATACCTTAAATCATATTGGGGATCAGATTATAATTTAAGGTATATTCCTTAATTAACGGGTTTTGGAGTCTCTGGGTACCCTAAACACGAACGCCTTGTATCCTGGAAGCCGCCAGCAGGAGGCGACGTGACCGTGCAGGTCTACGCCGAGCTGGGCCTTGGGTTGGAATGGAGGTTGTAGGTTTCCCCCTTAGAAGAGGGGTTTAAGGGTTTAGGGGGTTTAGGGATGTAGGGGTTTAGGGCTTAGGGTTAATCGGTTCAGGTGTTTAGGGTTTAGGGATTTACGGGTTGAGGGCTTAGGGGGGGTTTAGGTGTTTAGGGTTTAGGGGTTTAGGGTTTATGGTTTAGGCTGTAGGTGTACTTGGAGGATCGGGGGACTTAGTAACTGGTTTTTTAGACTTTTTAGCATCATAATCCCAATCGGGACCCGTCTTGGGGTACTTAGAGGTACTTACTGATTCCACCGACCCTCCAAGCAGGGTTTACGGGTTTTGGGTTCAAGGCGTGTGGGTTTCGGGTTTAGTATTCCCTAAGGGTCCATGTACTCATATTGTATATACATTGGCCTTAAAGTGATACATTGGGCCCAAAGTATACACTATTTGGGTACATGGACCCTTAGGGATTAGGGTATCAGTGGAATGAAACATGCCCCCAGTTCCTATCTTCAGCCCATCATCCCAGACCCTAAACCACGAACCTCAGACCTACCCTGAACCCAAAGGCTCCATGTACCCATATAATATAGTAGCTACTTAGGCCTTAAAGTACCTTTATAGAGACCCCTTTGAGGCCTAAGTACCTACTATATGGGTACATGGAGCCTTAGGGGAAACAGGAGCCCTAAACGATGATGGTAGTGACGTAGGTTAGTATTCTTAGTAGCTGAGTGGATACACATACCCTTTTTGGGATACTATTACCCACTATAAAACTGAAAGTCTATACATTTTGGGGCTTATAAACTCAGCAACTAAGGAAACAGGAGCCCTAAAGGCTAAACCCTCGCTACAGTTAGTCCTCTAGAGTTCCTTCATATGACTACACTGGAATATTCCACCAGACCGTATTCTAACTGTTAAGGCCGCTATGTCATGTGCTCACTCGCTCCAGACCCTCACTAAACCGGTTAACCGAGCCCAAGTAGATTTCAACGTGTCTTGGGATGAGCCCACAAAGGCTTTCGGATGGCTCGCCGGATCTTCCTATATATTGTAGTTCAGAAATACTCCTTAAGTAATATTAGCTAGGTTCCTGAGTACTACCCTTTTGCCCTTTTTGGTTTAGGGTCCCTTAATAGAAACCAAATAGTAGGAAAAAGGGTACCCTTATTATAAAGGGGTTACTCAGGAACCTAGTTAGGGATCCTCGAAGAATTTGAGGTATATTCCTTAGTTGAGGCGCTGGATTCAGGCTCAGAAGGGTTTCGGGCAAGAGTGGGAGGTTCAGCTAGGGTTTTCTTGGCGTTCTTCTGGTTGACTCTTAGGACTTGAACTTTTTGGGTCTCTATATGAACTATATGAAGTAGGCTAAAAGTTTAACTTTTAGGCGGGGTTCAGAAGTCGGCCAAGTTTTTGTTTTTTTTGGCTTAGGGTTTGGGGTTTAAGTTTTTTTCAAGTTAAGGTGTTAGGGCCGTTTCCTCCTTGCACATGGAGCCCAGTGCTCCTCCATGGAGAAAACGTCTTAGATTGCTGGAGGGCTTCTTCTGCTTGCATTGGGCTTGTATTATGAGGGCCTCATATGGGATATAGTTTCTTGGAATTATAAGGTTTCACACGGCTTTCATGGAGTTTCATGCGGACAGTAAGAGTTTTGCCCTGACTGTTCATTAAAAAATATTGGGCTCTCCTGGGTACGGTGCCTGACTGTCCGAAGCAATCGCGCCAAGACGGCGTGACGTCGCAGAAAAACGCAAGCGAAAGTCTTCAGATTCGGATGCACCCATCCTTAAATCCATAGATTAAGACTTCTGTCTTTGGTTGCGTAGCGCATAACCAGCGTACTTCTACTACGCGAAGGATATTCAGTGCTCCGAGTACGCAGGCTGTATTCGGCGCATAGACTGACTACATTGACTATGCTACCCTGAGTGAAAGAATTTGCATGGGTCTCGCTTAGTCATCTCAGTCGAGGTCCTCAACCCCAAGTCAGCCGGAAGCATCTCTAATTACCCCAAACCCTAATTCAACCTGCAAAAATACCCAGCACCTAGCGTAAAGCCTGAGGTTTCCTCATTGTAAGTAAACTACAAGTTACTCCATGATAAGTATTCGGGGCCTTTGCCTTACAAAATCTGCAGGAAGTGACACCCCGAAACGTCGACCTTGGCTGGTTTTGGGGTGTCGTTATAGACACTCAACTCGTTCGACCTCCGATATGAATCTTCCGTAGCCCGTAATGCCAAGCACGAATCCATAAAACGTAAGCTTTACATCACTTCCCTGTTCGCCCTGTAAGCCGTGGCACCACTGTCAACCATTCTAGTCGCATGAAACGCAAGAAGCTTCTGTTGTGTGCAAGAATGAATCAGTGCACGTGTTGCACGATGGAAATGCAAGATTGTGGACATTTAAAGCCTCAAGCCATAAATCCCCTGATCCCAAACCCCAAGATATTATGTGTATACCTGTAATGTAAAACCGTAAGACGTTAAGCAAAAAGCTACACCCTAAGGCTAAAGAAACGAGGACTTGACGCTTGCCAAAGCTTTTTTCCGTGGGCAGAGCTGGTCCAAGTACTCGAAACGGTAGGTTGTAACAGAAAACAGGTTTTACAAGGGTTTTCCAGGCTTTCGCAAAGGACTTTTAAGGTTGAATTAGAAGGGTTCTGCAGGGTATTGTGTAGTTTGTTGCTGGATTGTCTAGCGTTTCCAAAGTTTCGGAATAGCATTGCTAGAGTTGCTAGAGGTTCTTACTTGAGGGTCCTCATATACAGGATCCCAGCGTTAACCCTAAACCCTAAAGACCAAGCCCTAAAGGCCTCGACACCCCCGGCTCTTCTCTGGAACTCCCCCATGGTACTTGGAGGGTCGGGGGACTTAGTAACCAGTTACCTTAGAGACTTATAGGTACCAGAACCCCAATTAGGATCCCTTGTAGGGTACTTATATAAGTCTACTTACTAAGTCCCCCGACCCTCCAAGTAGTGTATTCTGGTTTTGGTGCGTTAGGGCTTACAGTGCAGAACAGATCTCTGTATTCCAGAGGGTGCACAAGTGTTACCGTCATGCATGTAGGTCTTCAAAATTGCAAGCAGGATGTCTTTTGGTTTTTATCCACATCGCCACACCATATTCGGTTTGAGCGCTTGGACCCTTAGGGTAGGTGGGTGCCGAACAGCGGCGTCCTCCTCGTGCAGAAAACGGCTTGAAGATTCTTCTCGTGAGTAGGTTGGGTGTGGGAGGGTTCAGGGTTTAGGGTTTGGGGTTTAGGGGGTGTTGAGGGGAAACAGGGGTTGGGTCACTTACAACCTAAACTCGAAACTGCGTAGTTCGAGGGGGTTTGGCCGTTTTGAGCTTGTCTTAGTCATTCAGGTCCGCACGCTGCGTAGCGCAACGAGGTGGTTGCTCCAGACGACGAAGGAAGAATATAAGTCCGGAAATCCCAATCGACCATCCATCATCATAATCCCTAATCCCTAAACCTTAACCCCAAATAACCTACCTTTTTCAGGACTTATATAAGGAAATCATAATAGGGAACCCTAAAAAGGTAGGTTCTTCAGGGTGTAGGTAAACCCTGAAACCCCTAAAAGCCTAAACCCTAAACTGTCCCAAAATCGACCGGTGACAGACTCCTGCGCCCTAATCCCTACCCTAAGGGTCCATGTGCCCATATAGCATATACTTTGGGGCCAATGTACCTATATAGGGAGTACTTTAAGGCCCAATGTATATACTATATGAGTACATGGACCCTTAGGGTTCTTTAAGGGTTCCTAGAGGGGTTTAGGGTTCAGGGGCTTAGGGGTGTAGGGTTTAGATATGATTTGTTCCCTAAACCTTCAGCCGTCCGCAGCAGACCCTGTTTTCTGGCGTCTGAGCCCTCACCCTGTAGCCCGAATCCGGCCTGCCAAGCTCGCCCCAGAATTGGTTTAGGGTTTAGGGGTTTAGGGGTTTAGGGTTTAGGGGTTCAATCCCCAACGGTCCGAGTACCAAATGACCTAGTAATGATACTTGGAGGGTCGGGGGACATAGTAAGAGGTCTTTTTGTAGACAAATAGCCATACCATAATCCCAATAAGGATACCTTCTGGGGTACTGTACTTATACATGTATTTGATTACCTAGTTACGAAGTCCCACGACCCTCCAAGTATCTTTCGTTAACTTACGAACTAAAAACTAGTCACTAGTCCTTCCTAAGACCAAGCAACTAGTGTATTCGGGACTTTAGGTCACCCAAGAAACGAACCCGTTTGAACCCGAAGCCATAAACCTTAAACGCCCATGTGTTGGGTTTGGGTGCAGGTTCAGGGTTGAGGTCTTTGCGAAACACAAGCCTACACCCTAAACTCCCTACAGTAGAAGCTTAAAAGTTGGAAACCCAGCAGCCTCAATCCTTAAGAGGAATATATAGGGAATCCCAGCACTATTTGGCCTTCATCCGGTTTCCAACTTCATGGGGTTGACTGTAAACCCTCCGCACTGTAGGCTGCCCTGCCGAGCGACTCCTGGCATTGAGCTCGGCGGGCTGTTTTCCCCACGGCTTGGGGGTTTAGGGTTTAGCAGTGTAGGGCCTAGGGTGACGGGCTTGAGGTAAGCCAACACCCCCCCAGGAACCCCTTGCTAGATCTTAAGTACCGACTCTTTGTAGGACATGGCATCGTAAGATACCCGCCCGGTGTTGGGGGAAATTGGGTGTCATGTAATGCGAAGGGTAAGTACAATTGAATGGGAGCCTGGAGTTTTCATGTGAAGAGGATCAGTGTTATTTGTAGTACAAAGATAAGTTCATCCAGGAAGAGTGTCACATCTATTCAACATGTAATGAGTTACAGTGCAAGCGTTGGGTAAGAAAACAAGTCAGTGAGCTCAGAGGTCACTCATTTTCTTAGCTAGCTCTTCTATGAGAATGCGGCTCTCAGAAGTCCAGTGCCCACTCATTTTCTTAGCACTTTCTTATACAGGGAGCAGGTGCTAACACCTCCAATGGTTTAGATGCTAACATTCCATCTTG